>VZTL01026863.1:106467-194166 GCA_013400535.1 Scopus umbretta
CAGGGTTTGGGGGATTTTTGATTTTTGGGGCTGTCTGAAGGGTGTGAGGGTGTTGGGAGGAGGGGGGATGTTGCTTTAGCACACGCCAACTTCCTGCTAGGCTGTATTTTTAGCAAGGCCAACCCCTGATAACCGAGAGATTCAAGCGAAACTGTAAAGTGTGCCTTGAAAAGAAAGAAAAAAAAAAAAAAGAAAAAAAAAAAGATGCTGGGTATGGAGGAAGGCGGGGGGAGGAGAGGACGGCGCAGGTGAAAGCTGGTACCCGTGGGGCGCAAACAAGGCTGGTTTTAGGAGCAAGGGGGGCAGATTTTATGCTATTGCCCGTGAAAGCTGGGGCTTGTTACCAGCAGGTGGGTGCTCGGTGGCGGCTGAAAGGGCGGCAGAGAGGGCAAAGGGAGGGCTGGGAGGGAAGGGGCTTGGCCCCCCCGCAGCCCCCAACCTTCCCACGCACACGCCTGCCCGCTGGCTGTTAACAGCACCCTGCTAACAACCGGCTCTCACCTCGCCCCCGCCACCTCCGCTCCCACCCCAGAGCCTGGGAAAAACCAGCCCCGAGGCGCCAAGCCCCGGCTGGAGGGGAAGGAGAAGAGGACCCTCATGCCCTGGGATCCAAATGGCCGGCGGATCCCGGTACCCGTGGGAAAAGAGAGGGATGCAGGTGCAATCCATCCTTGGTGCATCCCCGAGAGCTTCGTTAGAGGTGATAACATCCATGGGGGGGATGAGGGGTGTTCAGCACAGCCCATCCACAAAGAGACGCCGGAGCCCAGGACCAAGTGACTGTGGTCAGCAAAAAAGCTGCTTTATTGGTGACGGCTCCCACGGGAACCCCGTGGCAGCAATCGGGTTCAAGTCCCTGAGAACACACTGTCCATGCTGGTTCCCCATCCCACATCTATTGCTTTAAACACATCCTAGTTACAAAAAGCAAAGTGTGACGTTCCAGATACTGGAACATATAAATTAAGGTAAGTGATAGTTACAAGACATCGCAAGTTTGTTTTTTCTCTTTCTTAAACAGATTATCAGAAGGTTGGGGTTTTTTTTTCTGATCCACAGAA
This sequence comes from Scopus umbretta, assembly GCA_013400535.1. Classification (NCBI taxonomy): domain Eukaryota; kingdom Metazoa; phylum Chordata; class Aves; order Pelecaniformes; family Scopidae; genus Scopus; species Scopus umbretta. The sequence goes on from VZTL01026863.1 coordinate 107,529, forward strand.
AACGTATAAAAAGCATTTTAAAATCTACATATTTCTCAATGTGTTTTTTTTTGTTTTGGTTTTTTTTTTTTAAAAAAAAGGCACAGTAAAAAAAATACTGGCGCAATAACATATTTACAATGCACCCATTATGGGCTATTTTCACTCAGCTTCGGGTTGGAAACGTTCAGCTCCGGCTCAGCCTGCTTACCCCAGGGCCGCAGGGCTGGCGGCGGCAGGCAGGGTGGCCACGGTGGGGTGCGGGGTCCCTCTCCCTCCCCAGCTAAATCCCTCCCCGGCTCCCTGGCAGGGAGAGCAACGGCCAGGCTGGGAAACACTGCCTGCCCGCGGCGGGTGCCCGTCCAGCCGGGCACCTCTCGGGTGCTCCGGCCACGGCAGCAGCACCCGCAGCCAGGCCAGGGCTGGAGGATGCTCCAGCCCCACGGCAGCGGGGGACACCCACGCAGCTCCCGGCCGAACCTTGGAAGTGCTCCTCTCCAAAGGTGCGGGGCTGCCCGTGCTCAGCCTGCCTGCACCCGCTGCCTGCGGCCGGCCCGCGAGCTGGCAGGGAAGCGGCACTGAAGGGAGACCCTGTACAAACACGGCGCCCACACCGCACCAGCGGCTCCGGAAAAGCCCTCCTCCTACCCCCCCGTATTTATAGAAAGTCTTTACATTAGTCTCTATAAATAGTGCATAGATCGATCGATGCTGCTGGCAACGGTTCAGCCAGATGGGGGGGGGAGCTCCGGGAAACGGAGCTAATGCCAACGCCGGCTCTCAGCCCACCCCGCCGTCTCCCTCCAGTGCGGCCCTCGAGCACCCGGCAGCTTTGCAGTACCCCGGAGCAGCGTTTGCCATGCCAGCAGGCTTCCCCTGCCCGCCGAGCCGGGGAGCAAAACTTGCCAGTGACCCTTCTTCCGAGTCGGGAGCCGGAGCTTCGCTGCTGAGATTTTGGGGCTGGGAGAGAGGATGGGGTGGGTGAGGGGTTACGGGAGCGGGGCCAGGGAGGCACACACCAAAAATCTTAACATTTGAAAGGAAAAAAAAAAAAAAAAACAGGAGAAGCAAGCCTGGGGGAGGCAGAGCCGCACGGCACCTGCGGTCGCTCCCCACGCATGGCGTGGGGCCCGCCAGCGCCACGGGGATGCCCAACAGTTAAGTGCTCAGGACCCATCCCTCCCCGCCGTCCCGGACGGAGCGGGCAGCGGAGACGGGCAGCCGGGCAGGCAGGGCAGGGAACAAGGGGCCGCACAGCAGCCTTCAGTACACACACACTGTGCAATACCACAGCAACGACGTCCATCCGTCCGTCCGCCTCGCGGCGAGGCCGGACTGACACACCCGCATGCAGGTCCCGCACGCCCGTCGGATACCGGGGAAATTCGGGACGAGGTTGGAGGGGACACACGTCTCCTAGTAAACCACGTTGGCGGGGCACCATGGCGTGTCGGGGTACAGCAGGCAGTGCACGGAGCGAAACCTGCGGAGGAGAGGAGCGATGCTGAGCATGGGGCGGTGGCGGCCCTGCTGCACCCCGGCTTGGGGGGGACAGGGTCCCCCCATCTCACCTGGATGGGTCCTCCTCAACAGAGAAGGCTCCCTTCATGTGGATGGAGTTGCGCTTGTTTTCAAACATGCCGTAGCTTAGTGTCACCTGGCGGGGAGGAAACACAGCGGGGTCAAGCAGCTGACACGGCCATGAGGGTCAAGCAGGGGCATGAGGGGGGGCTGCAAAATTCACCCCTTTTCCTACAGCCTCCGGTCACACTCTGCATCACCCCACAGGGACGGGCTGATGGGGCTTTCCACCTCCACTGACGTTTTTGGAAGCACATCAATCAATATCTTAGCTGCGATGCCCAATTTTTAGGTGACAACGTGAAACCAGATGACGGTACCATCCATCCCACCCCCTCCATCCAGCCCAGGGCATCAGGACAGGGATACCTGTTTGTGGATCTCTGTCTTGGGCACCTGGTGGAGGTTCTCCAGGTGCGAGTGGAAGAGGTTGCTTCGGATGAGTTTCACCCCCAGCACAGACTCGATGATGTAGCCGATGGTGCAGTCATCAGGCAGGCGGATCTTCTCCGCTGTGCTCATGAAGTGGCCCCCGCTGTGGGGAGACAGAGAGGAGCTGCAGAGGAGCAAAGCCTGGGGGAATGGGGGCACCACATGGGGTCTAGGCTTGGCCGGTGGGTGCTCAGCTCTAGGTCTAATTAAAAGTCAATTAGACTTGGGTGAACTGAGATCCTTCCCAGCTTGTTTCCAAGCCCCCTGCAGAAACCCCTAGCAAGGCAAAGAGAGCAAGGTGGTAGGACACGGTCCAGTGTCCATCCCCACGGAGGTTGGTGCCACTCTGTGCCCTGCTGGGACGATGATGAGCCCCATGGGAGAGCAACGCCAACACTCTTACCTGGCCCACGGGCTCATCTTCAGCGCCAGCCCCCGGCTGATACAAAATCCCGCTCCACCCGTGGCAAACCAGAAATGCACAGGGTGCTGCAAGAAAGGGGAAGCAAGGGCAGTGAGACCTCCTCCTGCCGACCGGAGAGCAAACCCCAGCCCAGATTAAGCCAGTCCCAAGCTCTTACACCCCCTCACCATCTTGTTCTCGCTGATCCTCTCTGTAGCCTGGATGGGCCGGTCCAGGCTGGGCTTCCCGATGTAGATGTCCTGCGTGTGGGGATAGCTGGAGAGCAGCTTCACCAGCGTCCGCACGTTCACGTAGTTGTCGTCATCCACATGGCAGAACCACCTGCGGTGGCAGCAGTGTCACGGCTGGGCTGGGGCAGCTCCCCAGACCCCACGCTGAGATACAGCCCCCAAACACAAACGCCTCCCCCTCACAGCCCCGCCGTCCCCCACAGCAGCCCCGGCGCTGCTTACTTTCTGCCAGACTCGATGAACTTGTCGTACTCCACAGCCATCTTGCAGGACAGGGCCTGGCGGCTGTGGGCAGCTGAGCAGTTGGTGTTGATGACGTTTCCTGCGGGAAGAGACGTGGGTCAAAGCCCAGTGCCGGGGTATCCCATACCTCCCTGTTTGCTCGAACAGCGATGCTTCACCACGCACATTCCAGGGGCACCAGGGGATGGAAACCCCACGGACCATCCTGATGCTCGGTGGCCTCCGTGCCACCCATTGTTTTGGGCAAAGAATGAATTTTTGGGGAGTGGTTTTTGGATCCCCGTGAGACAAGGAAAGGGATGAGCAAGGGACGCAGATGCAGCCGATGCACTAGGGTTGAGCCATATCCCACAGGCTACGCATGAAGCCACCCTACATCACCTTGCCCATCCCGGGGCCGTGCGCCAGCCACCCCTGGAGTGAAAGGACATTCTGTGTGCCGGCTTCTCCACTCAGGACGTGGTAGCCAAAATCCTACCCTATCCCCAGTGCCTTTTCCTGGCCTGAAAAGGAGTCATTTGCATGGGGAGAATAGACCGAGCCGACCCTGGCCCTGGGAAGCGGCTGCCAGGGAAATGCTCCCGTGAAACCCTGGCTGCGTTGCCCCTCAAGCCTAGCTCACCCCAGGGACAAGCCAGTGCAAAGGCACCCACCCCGTTAGCGTGCTCCCCAGTAGCATCGTGCAGGAGATGGGCTGGGCTGACTGGGAAGGAATCTCATCCCCAGGTGGGGTTCCTGGGCAGAGGGTGCTTTAGGCACCATCAGTGAAACAAATTGCCGCATTCTCAGCCCGGGTACCTATGGCGAGGGCTCCTGAGATTAGTGTCTAACCGGTGGCATTTTGACCATTTTTCCAGAGTTCCCAGGGCAGGCTAGCCATGCTTCCCAGGTGGGGGGGTCCTCAGGGAACCTGGACAGGTCACGTATGCAAAGGGACAAGGGCCACAGACTCACGTGCTTGCTTCTTCAGCTCCTCATCCTCCCCATCCGTGAAGATGAAGGTCTGAAAGAGAAGATCGAGGCACCTTTGAGGACTGAGGAGTCAAGGCCACACAGCTCCGGACACCACCCAGCACAGCTGGGCAGCCCTTGGGTTGGTCCTGCTGGGGTGCTGGTGGTCACTTCTTCCTCCTCACTAAAACCCAAAGCAGCACCAGAGAGCCAGGCAAGCCTACGACATGCTCAGCCTCAGACCAAGGAGGGTGTCAAGCTGGTCTGGCAGGACACGACACACAACGCCACGCCTCACCGCGGTGCAAACCGCAGCCCCCTCCAGCACCCGTGCTGAGCATCCTCATCCTCTTGCCTTTTTCATGGGGCAGCAGCAGGCAGGAGGATTTGGGGTGATGCGAGGGCCGTCCCCAGCACAAGGTGGGTGCGCAGAGAGGAGCGGGTGCAGAGCGCGGCTCGATCTGAGCAAACGCTTCAGACGTTAGCCGGTGTGGCCGGCATGTGCGGCCGGGGATGCCAAGGCAGCTCTCCCTGCCCAGGCAGGTGTGTTTGCCCATGGTNATTACAAGTGAGCTGGAAATTGGGTGCCACCCCGCAGCCGGCCGGCCCCAGGAACGCGCTGGGGTTTTGTGGTTTTTTTGAGGAGGTGGGTACAATAGCTGGGTTGACTTTACTCAGCAGAGGAGAGTTAAGCGGGCAGCAGCGGCCATTAGCATACAGCTGCGCTGGTTAACCCGGCCGGCCGGTGTCTGCTCAGGTCCTGAGCGGGGAGGCTGGTGGGGAGAGCCCAGATCTGCTGGAAGGCTGAATGGGAGGGGAGAAGGGCGCGTTCCTGGGGACGGGGCTACAAGTGACCTTTGGGGCTTGAAAAGGAGAAAAGAAAAAGAAAGAAAAGGGAAAAAAAANGGCTACGCATGAAGCCACCCTACATCACCTTGCCCATCCCGGGGCCGTGCGCCAGCCACCCCTGGAGTGAAAGGACATTCTGTGTGCCGGCTTCTCCACTCAGGACGTGGTAGCCAAAATCCTACCCTATCCCCAGTGCCTTTTCCTGGCCTGAAAAGGAGTCATTTGCATGGGGAGAATAGACCGAGCCGACCCTGGCCCTGGGAAGCGGCTGCCAGGGAAATGCTCCCGTGAAACCCTGGCTGCGTTGCCCCTCAAGCCTAGCTCACCCCAGGGACAAGCCAGTGCAAAGGCACCCACCCCGTTAGCGTGCTCCCCAGTAGCATCGTGCAGGAGATGGGCTGGGCTGACTGGGAAGGAATCTCATCCCCAGGTGGGGTTCCTGGGCAGAGGGTGCTTTAGGCACCATCAGTGAAACAAATTGCCGCATTCTCAGCCCGGGTACCTATGGCGAGGGCTCCTGAGATTAGTGTCTAACCGGTGGCATTTTGACCATTTTTCCAGAGTTCCCAGGGCAGGCTAGCCATGCTTCCCAGGTGGGGGGTCCTCAGGGAACCTGGACAGGTCACGTATGCAAAGGGACAAGGGCCACAGACTCACGTGCTTGCTTCTTCAGCTCCTCATCCTCCCCATCCGTGAAGATGAAGGTCTGAAAGAGAAGATCGAGGCACCTTTGAGGACTGAGGAGTCAAGGCCACACAGCTCCGGACACCACCCAGCACAGCTGGGCAGCCCTTGGGTTGGTCCTGCTGGGGTGCTGGTGGTCACTTCTTCCTCCTCACTAAAACCCAAAGCAGCACCAGAGAGCCAGGCAAGCCTACGACATGCTCAGCCTCAGACCAAGGAGGGTGTCAAGCTGGTCTGGCAGGACACGACACACAACGCCACGCCTCACCGCGGTGCAAACCGCAGCCCCCTCCAGCACCCGTGCTGAGCATCCTCATCCTCTTGCCTTTTTCATGGGGCAGCAGCAGGCAGGAGGATTTGGGGTGATGCGAGGGCCGTCCCCGGCACAAGGTGGGTGCGCAGAGAGGAGCGGGTGCAGAGCGCGGCTCGATCTGAGCAAACGCTTCAGACGTTAGCCGGTGTGGCCGGCATGTGCGGCCGGGGATGCCAAGGCAGCTCTCCCTGCCCAGGCAGGTGTGTTTGCCCATGGTGCCGGCTGCCAACCTTGTCCCCACCTGTGTCAACAGCACGCGGCCGTCCCCGGCCACTTGCACAACACCCCCACGGCTCCGTTCCCTGTCCCCTCCCGGGGCGGCTGAGCCAGTGCCGGTGGGTGCCTCTCGCCAGCCCCAAGGAGGGGACGGTCCCTCGCTGCCCACCCCAGCACGGTCCCCGCGGTGCCAGGCAGCAACCAACGTCCTCCCCGGGCACCCAAGCTGCCCGCCTGGCTGCACTCCTCTATTTACACAGCTAATTCCTGGCATATGCCGCCCGGGAAGGAGGATTGGTGGGGGCTGCTGTTGGCTTGGGATATGGGGAAGGGCAAGAAGCAGGAGGCGAGAGCAGGGGGTGGGAAAGGCATCGCCATCAATCAGCGGGCAGCAAACAAAGCTGGAGGAGAGAAACCACAACCAGCTGCCAAGCGCTATTAAAAACCAGACGTGCACAAAAGGGCAAAGGAAGAAAGACAAAAGGGCNGGTGGGAAGGCAAGTTCTCAGAAATGCACAGCCCATCGTGAAGTCCTGCTTTTGGGACACAGGTCAGGCCCTCATGGGTCAGGAAGTCTGTGAGCAAAGGGCTAGGGAATGGGGGACCCTCTCATGAGGAGGGGACAGCTGGGGAACAGGGACCTTAGCCCATCAGCTGCAGGGCCAAGGATACCCATGGTCATCGTGGCCCTGGGACACGTGTCACTGCTGGGGCGGGACAGGGTCAGTGCTGTGCAGGGAGGAGGAGGACATCACTCCCAACCGATGCGTGGTCCAGCCAGCATCTTGCTACTGGTCCCCATTTCCCACAGGTGCTCATGTGGCTGCTGGGGGTACGAGCTGACCCAGGGCAGGGGGGAGACCATCCAAGGATGCTCAAGGTGACCCCATCACAAGCCCCTTTCTCATCCACCCCAAGACACACGGTGCCCCAGTACCCCCCCCAGGCTCCAGCCCTGCCGGCGGAGGACAGGGGAGGCGGGGGGCACACAGCCTCCGTGCAGGCGAGACAGAAAATGTTTGCTTGATTAGCTCAGAAACGCCGTCCAGCAACTGTGCCTTCAGCTGCTCCAAAAATAACCCCACAACTAATCCTCCGGCTCAGCCGCTATAAATAGACCACAGGGACAATTGTTTATTATTCACCCGCACCGAAAGGTTTCATCCTAACGAGGCATCTTCCCTCTGGCCTCTCCCCACCTACATCCCCCTAATTTTCCCAGTATGAGTGGGCCAGGTGGCACCTTGGGTACCAGGACAGGGGGGCACAGCCCTGCAAGTCACCTCGCAGGTTCTCCACTTCCCTCCCAGCCCCAACACAAAATACAATTAAAACCAAAAAAATTAAAGCCTCTGTCTTTTAATTAAGTTGTCTTCATTTCTCTGGGGGTGGGGGGGCGGTGCCCTTTCTGCTCAGCCCCCTTGCCCCAGGGCTGCAGGGGAGCGGAGCAGAGGTGCCAGCCAAGCCTGGGAGGGGAAAGGCCAGGAAAGGATGGGGACAAGAAAACCCCATGTTGATGTGAGAAGGAAAAACCATGGATCAGCCTTCGGCATCCCCGACGCAGGGCGCTGGGCATCAGAGCAGCGCCCGGTTTGCAGTGGGGTAAGAGGGATGCGACATGGTAACTGAGCTGTCGCCTACCAAGCCACCATCTCCAGACCCAAAAGACCCATCTCCAGGCTCCAGGCCCAGTCCCCCACCCCTCTCCCAGGCAGAAAGCAGCCAAAGCCCTTACACCCACTCCCCTCCACCTCTCCCCGCCTTGGCCCCCATACCAGCCGTGGCACCGAGGGGTGCCAGGACGTCTTGGGCCCCCCCAGTAACTTTTCCTGCGGGGTGCAGGAGAGGAAGGGCCTGCTGCCCCCCCCAGCCCCTGCAGGAAACCTCATTGTTCTCAAAACTGCAGCTTCAAGAAACACAGGATGCCAAATCCCTCCTGAACAATAGCTGCCACCGCTCCATACAGCCCCGCACAATGCGCGGCCCCTGCGGATGGGGACCGAGGGGCACCTGGGGTCCCTACAGCTGGGATGGGGTCAGCCCCCCCCCAGCTGCCTGCAAGGAGCCAGGCAGTGACCCAGCAGCCCCCCCCCTTCTCCTTGCCTTTGGGGGGGGGGGGGGCCCTTTTTTTTTTATTTTTTATTTTTTTTTGGCCCCCTCCTCTTCATTTCTCCTTTCGTGGTGACTCACTTCCCCCTCCAGCGACAGAGCTCACGGGTGGCTCACGGCTGGGTGCTGTGCAAGGCGTCCCACCAGCCGAGGCCACCCCGGGGTCATCCTGTCCCCTCTGCGCTGCCTGGCCGAGCGGTCCAGCCGGCTTCCCAGGGTGACGCAGGCTCAGCAGACCCTGCGCCCGCCATCGTCCCCACCTTCCCCAGCAGCAGACCCGCCGAAAAGGGGAACCTCGGCCAGGCAGGCAGCCCCGTGACCCTGCGGTGCACAAATCCTGCCCCCGCGCTGGGTCTCACTTCCCCATGCTGGGAGTGGATGGAGCACCCTGGCACGCACCTACACAGCGCCCGGGGGGGGGGGAAACTGCACCCCCTTTCACCCCAAGGACAACGGGTGCAGGGGGAAGGAGGCAGCAAAGAAGTGTTGGGGAGGGCTCAGCCTCCAGCCGGGCAAGGAGCTCTGGGGAGAGGCGCGGGTGCTGCCGGAGCAGGTCCCTGCCCGGCTTTGTGTCCCCAGCAGCAGATGTTTTCCCTCCAGCCTGTGGGGGTTCGGAGAGAAAATCCCCACCCCACTTCAACGGGCTGGGAGCAGCGTGATGGCAGCGTCCCTGCGATGGCAGCGTCCCCGCTCCCGCATGGTGGTGGCTTTCCCCAGGACTGGAGCAGTCTGTGCTGGCACAAGTGTCCCAGGGCCAGGACCCGCAGAGGCAGGGAAGAGGCTTGCAAGGCCGCGGGCCCTTCCTCTCCCTACTCCTTTCGGCAAGAGGAAGAATCCTCTGCTGCAATTTTAAATGCTATAATTTTTTAATAACCTCCTTGCAAACAATGAGCTCATTGTGCACCAAGGGTCCCCCACCCTCCCGCCTGACGCTCCACGCGCGCCGCTCACCAGCTCTGGGGCTTTTATGGACAAGGACAGCAGCATCGTTTGGGGCAGGCAATTAAGGGGCCCTCACCCCCCCAAACCACACAGGCTGCCCAGGGGGGGTGCAGCGCGGAGGGACCCTCACATATGAGCCAAGTTCAGCCATGCTCAGCAGGCCGCGGTGCACAGCCNGGGGGGGAAGCTGGCTGCACCGTGGAGTTGGTTTGGGATGAGCAGCCCCCGCGGTCCCAGCTGCTCCGGTGGAAGCCCAAGTGGGACTCGTGTGCCGGCACGCTCCGCCGCGGCCTCCCCGAGGATGGGGACCCTGGCCAAGGTGCTAGAGAAATTTGGGAGCCGCCATCAGAGAGGCATGCTCCCTGGAAGGCAAACCCATTCCCTCTGCCCTGAGAGCAGGAATTTTTCAAAGCCTGCAATTATCGCATGGAGCTGGAGGAAGCCAGCGGATCCCACGCTGGCGGGATGGCAGCCCAGCCCAGACCCCTTGCGGGCACCTCGGCGTGTGCCGAGCCGCCTGGCCGCCTTTGGGGTGCCCCGGGGACAGGGGATGTTTCTTATGCAACTCTGCCACTGCAAATCACCCGACTCAGCAGGAAACCAGTGGGTTTGGACTCACTCCTGTCCAGGATTTCTGCCTAATGGCCATTTTCCTCCCCCCTCTCTTTTCTTTCAAGTGCAGTTTCCCCAGACTGCACTCCAGCATCCTAAGGACACCGAGACAGCTGAAAACTTTCCCCAAAGCAAGAAGGGGAAAACCCATAACTCTCCTCCAACGGCAGCTTGTCCGGCCTGGATTGTACAAGCCAGGGGAGCGGATTTAGAAGGGAATAGGGATCTGCTCTCCCCATGCTGAGAGAAGCAGGAAGGAGAAGCGGGTGCCCTGTTGCAGGGTCTTGGAGGGGACAGAGGGCAGGAAAGGGGACTGCTGTGGGCAGAACAAAGAGCAGCCAAGGAAGGCCACAACAGCTATTCCCTCTATCTGCCAGGGTCCAGCCTGGAGTTACCTGCTGGATTTAACCCCTTCTCGTCAGTGCCTGCATCCCTCCTTCCCAGAGAGCTGCCTGGCTAATGAACAGCCAAGAGAGGTTGGGGTTTGATTCGAGAGGAGGGTCAGGGGAAGGAGAGACACGGCATCTGGCATGGGGGATTCTCAGCCCTTGGGCAGGAACTTCCCCGCGTCGGCGAGGTGGCACATGTGCCTGAGCGCCGTTAACAAAACAAGAGTGAGAGCGGGACAGGATGAGCGGAGACAGGCCTGACTCAGACCAAGACAGACGTTTGAGCAGAGGCAGCGCCCTGCTGTCACCACACCACCCTCCCGGGCCAGAAAGCACAGGCTCAGGCAAGGAGGGGATGCAGGAGCCACACAGCCCCACTGGAGAGGGAAGCAACAGAGGGGAGCCCCGTGGCACCAATCCTGCACTCTGCAGGCAAAACACCCCAACTTGATGCCAAGCTCGGGGGAGCCTAGGGTGCCCCAAAGCTTCCCAGAGCCGGCAGCCAGGTCAGCGTGGGGAGACTGGAGCCAATTGCCACCGACCAGCAGTGCAGTGCAGGTTCATCCCCTCTGCCTCCATGTGTCCCTCCCCAGCCCTCGCTCTGCTCCGCAAGAGTTTGCGCCGCCTCCAGCTCTCTCGGCAGCTCCTTGTCCTCAAGTGCTGTACAAGAGCCGTCACTCAGCGGCTTGGCTTGTCAGGCGGGCACCTCGCTGGGCTCCAGCCCCCCTGGCTTCATGGCCCTCATCTCTAGGCAACCTGACCTGGACACCGCCGGCTCCGGCTCCCCCGTTCCCATGGAAAGTGCCACACAAGAGGCTGCGAAGCCTTTTCTCTGCGCCAGGAGAAAAGGGGCTTTGTTAGCTTGCCCAGGGGGACAGCGTGAGAGCCGAGCCTCGGGTCTCTGGGAATCCAAACGGACAAACGAAGCACAACAAAACAAAAAAAAAAAAACCCAGAAGAAAGCCGGAGCTCACAAGAGGGAGGGGGGGAAAAAAAGAGCAGCCATTCCCAGGATCATCTGTAGGTGCTCAAAAAGCATTTCACCCCACCACCACTCGCCACCCCCTCGCAGTGACAGCAGAGCATAAAAGAGGTTTCCATTAAATAACTGTACCAGGGAGAGACGGCAGAGCCACTGCCAAGCCCAGGAGACCTGAGCAAAAAAAGGGACAAGATTCACGGTGGTGGTGGTGGGGAAGTAAGATAATCCTGGGGTAAGTTGCAGTAGCCAAGACGATTCCACCCCCCCGCCTCCCCCTCGCCCATGATTTCCAAAAAAACCCAGTTTGCAAGCGAGAAACACAACTCCAGGCCAGAAGGAAACACGTGAAGACAGTAGGATGGAAAGGTTAGGACCAGGCATAACTAACTTGGGAAGCTGTCTAAGGATAGAAAATGTATCTTAAGAGCAGATGGCAAGGCACATTTCCTAAGGAAACAGGTTTCTTTTTTTTTTTTTTTTTCCCTTTTCAATGTTGCTTCAGTACTTGAAGGACAGAGTGAGGGACTGCCAGGGCTCTGGGCAGGACACGAGTAAGGTCAGGAATCGGGCTAGCTGGAACTGCACCAGTACGGATGAGCCAGAGCAGACCTGCAAGAGCCCCCAGCCACTCCAGTCCTGCCCGGTTCCTGGCAAAGGGACCGAGAGCCTCGGCACATCCCAGTGCTCTCCCAGCCCTGGCCTGCTAAACTGGGTGTCCCTTGGGTGACCCAAGTGCAGGCACCTCGTGGGGCCCTGCCACACCACCACCTGCAGCAGGGCCCTGCAGCCCCCGGGAGCACCCGCAGGGACCCGACCCCACATCGGGCACCAGTGGACTGGGTTGCAGCCCTACCCCGTGCCTCAGTTTCCCCAGTAGGCAGCAATTCGGGGCGAGCTCTGCAATGGGAGCCACTCAGCAGGAAGGATCCCCAGAGCAGCATTTGGGGGGGCTGCCGAGTGCGAGGAGCCCGGGTCAGGCTCCCTCCATCACTCACCCATCCCAAACTCACCCTGCGACACCACACTTGACCCTCCCAAAACCACAGCTAGCTCCAGACAGCCTCAAAATCAGCCCCTGTTCAGCGATGGGGGGGGAGCAGAGGAAAGGAGAGGTGGCACTTGCCAGGCCACAGCACCCCACGGACCCACCCGGCGATGGGCCGGGACGGCGGCTGACACCCGTGGGCTCCATCCCGGCCGGCGGTGGGGACCGGCCCCGGGCCCGGTCCCGGTCCCCTTACCATGTCGCGGTTGCGGGAGATCCAGGTGTCGAGCAGCAGCTCCAGCCGCGCCTTGTGAAACTTCTTGGTGGTCTTGACGGCGATGAAGACGTCGCGGGGGGAGATGTCCTCGGCCGGCGGCCGCGGGGGGCTCGGCGGGGCGGCGGGCAGCTCCCGCCGGGCCCGGCTCAGCCGCCCGAAGTAGTCGGCGAAGCTGCGGAGACCGGGGGGGCCCTGCGCCGCCGGGNGTGCGGGATGGGGGCACGCCGGTCCCTGCGGCCCCCCGCGCGGCGGGAGCGTCGTTCGTGGGCGGCAAGGGGCGCCCTGAGCCGCCATGTCGCAGAGCCCCGCGCCGAGGTTTTCTCACAGACGTGTCCAAGAGGTTACCAGAAAGCCGCCCAGCCTGACCAAACTCCAGGCAGTTTCCCATCAGTCTCTTCTGAGGCCAAGCATAACTTAAAAAAAAAAAACAGACAAAAACCCAAGCAAAAAAACCCAACAAAAACCCCAACCCCCCCAAAAAACCACAGCACTCCTCTCACTTCCACCAAGCTCCGGGCTGGTGGGTAAATCTGGGAACAGGGTGCTGGGGGGGGTCTGTTCCCATCCCCGCTCGGGGAGACCTGGAGATGCTCCCAGACCTGGCTAACCTTGCCCTTGGCGCAGCACCGTGTGCTTTGGAGCCGGCGCTGATGGGCAGCCCCACGGTGCAGGGCTGCCTGAAAATAAACATGATACAGATGCCCAGCAAGCCCCCCCAGTGATTGCTAACCATGATGGCGATGCCTTATTAAACGAGACACTGTTTTCCCAACCAAGCAGTGGGAGAAGTGGCGGCTGGAAGGGAAAACCGGGTTGAAATCTGGTCCTGGATGTGCCACCAACCTGCTATTTTACTGACGCCAAACCCCGGGGCCTCTTTTGTCCCTTATCCTCCCTCTCTGCAGGCAGGGAGCTCTTGGGGTTTTCTCTTGCAACATGTGTGCTGCTACAGGGAGGCGGATTTGGGTTTGGGCCTGGGCTGCAATGTAATGCCATAATCAGGGGCTGCTGCATTTTTGGGCAGGGACCTTGTCCAACTTGCATTTTTCCTGCTGTCACGTGCTCCATTCATCTCTGGCATTGGATAAACAATACCATAATACCAGGCAGGACGAAGCAGGGAGGCTGCTTCCTCAGGCAAGCCCCAGCATTTGCCTTCTCCTGATTTTAGGCTATACATTCCCCTGGTCAGCCCTTGAACCGTGGCCCCGGGCTAGAAATGCTCAGGGAGGCTGTGGACACGAGTTTGGTTTTGCACAGCACTGCCCGTGTCTGGGGAGAGACCTGTGCTGCCAAAGAAGCCTCCCATAATAAAAGAAAAAAAAAGCAGTTAGACCATACAAACACAGGAACTGAATCCCACACTCCCCACTTCCCGCAATTGCTGCAGAGTCCAGCCTTCCAGTCATAATTTTTTTCAGGCGCCCTTTGTCTCCAACCCGATGGCACAGCAACTGCGGCTCGAGAGGCAGCTGAAAAGCCCGATCGGCAAAACTCTGAATGAAGAAAGAGCCCCTTTCTCCAGGAGCCAAAAGGGGAGGAAAGGCGCTTTTCCCTCGACCAGCTGCTTTCCCGCTCCTGCAGCCTCGGCGCTGGCCAGGGACACGCGCCGCGGCCAGATGTTGGGGTCCCGGCCGGCGCCGCGGGGCGAGCGACAATACGGGCTCTGTGTGCTGCCGGCCCCTGAGCGGTGTGGCGGGGTCTGCAGAGCTGCTGTGCCACCGCCGGCGCCGGCAAGGGCTCTCCCGGCCCCCCGGTGCTGCCCGTAGCGCACCTCCCGGGCCTGGTGCTCGGCTCAGCCCGGCTGCCCAGGGTCAGCGAGCCGCGGCGGTGAGGGGAAGCCGCTCTTTTGGCAGCTTTGTCCCGCCGGAGCAGAGACTCCCCCGGGATCGGCCAGCCGCTGGCCTCGTCCCCGCAAGCTTCCTCTCCAGGCGCCTGGCCTCCTGGCTCAGCCCTCACGACCACGCGGATGTCCCCAGCGAGGCACCGTCCCCCTTGGGGAAATGGTGATGGGGCAGGCGGTCGCCCTGCTTACCCCTCGGTGGGCACAGGATCGTACCCAAGGGGCAGGGAGCAGGAGGCTGCCGCAGGGAGGATGCTCTCGGGAACGCCCTGTGCCCCGTCTGTTGGCATTCACCCACCCTTGTGGGTACAAAGAGCCTAACCCTAACCAGGGTGGCCCCAGTGCCAGAAAAATTTGGGTGCTCCATAAATACAAGAACCAGAGGAGAGGGACAGTCACGTCTGCTCTGCAGGAGGGATGCTAGGGCTGGACCAGGAGCGGTATCTCTCTTCCTCCCCGAAAAGGGATCCCGTTTTGGACGCAGCCCATAACTCATCCCGCTGAGATGTCACAGGGTGAGCCTGGCTGTGGCTGCAGAGTGGTGGCGTGCTCCCAGCTCTGCCCAGCCCCGCAGGGATGGGTCTGAGCCAGAACCCACTGCCCACGTCCCCCAAATCCCAGGGATATGCCCTCTGCAGAGGAACCCCACCAGCTCATTCCCACTGCAAAGGAACCTCACTGAAATCCCATACCGATTTTCCACTGGAGCTGATTGGATTCAGTCCCACACCAACCCAGGGCCGGGGCTGCACGTGGGGCACCTCCCTTTCAGCCGTACCATGGTATTAGGTCAGTTTAAATTGGTTTAAACCTTCCACATCGCCCCCACTCACAGCCTGACCCCCGCACTCTATAGGTGGTCCCTAAGAGGCTCCCAGGTTCTCAGGGCTGCTAAAAACGGTTAATAAATCCCCAGTAATAAAGCGTTCAGGTCATCCGAGAGAAACACCGCGCTCAGGCTGCAAAGCTGCATTGTGCGCCCGGAACGATTTATGCGCTTCGTCAGACAGGGGTTAAAAGCTCTGTCAGGTGCCAACTTTGCTGCCATCGTATTGTCATGGGTATTTAATGGGGTTCAGCCCCGACCCGCAGCCAGGCAGTTGCTGCTCCGACCGCACGGCCGAGATGCGCAAGGGAGCCATCGGAGGAGGGCAGCCCGGGAGCTGGATCCTGCCCGCAGACCCCCTCTCACCCCCCGCTTTTTCTTTCTGGGATTTTTTGAGAGCACAAAAGAGACTTTGCATCAATTACTGGTAGGAAAATGGCAGCGCCCCGCGGCAGACTTCTGTGCTCCCCAGACCGGGTTTGGTTAACTTCCTATTGTCTGACTGGCTCTGCTATTCAGGGCCAGTGTGAGGGCTCATTTTTTTCATCTATTGGGTTTTTTTAACCACCCTGGGAACATGAAACCTTCCTGCCCTTGTAGCAGAGGGTCCAGCAGTGCCACTGGGGTGGCTGCGGAGAGTGGAGCACATCAGTGCCTCTCCGTCCAGCACCCAAACCTCCCGCAACGGGCGCTCACGATGCATGTCCTGATGCTGAACTGGCCCCATCCCCATCATCCCCCAGCGTGCTCCAGCTCTGGCAGTGCTCTACACCGGGACCTGCTGCCAACCCCGTACGCTCTTCGTGGCCTCAGACCCTACATGGCTTTCCCCCTCCACCCCAGGGGACTGCAGGTCCCCTCGGCGGGGCAGGGGGGACACGATGCGATCCGCGCAGGGCGCTTTCAGATCCCACGGGGCCAGGGGGCTATACAAATGCAAAGCGTTATTATTTTCCTGGGGCTGAAGCAGAGGCCTGAGAAAGGTTGAGCGAGAGAGGCAGCGAGCGGGGAACAGCGGGGGATTTAGCTCCTGAAAGGGAGCTGGGGAAAAAAGCGGGCGAAGAGCTTCATTGTGCGCTGGGCAGAGGGGGTCACGAGCAAGTTAAACTGGTTAATGTATTGGAGCAGCTTCCTCCGAGCCGCCGGGAGCAAGCAAAGCCCTGCAACAAAAGGCCAAGGGAGCATTCTTGCGGGGAAAGTGGGCTCTCTTTAAAAGGATTTGATTTCTTTTCTGTCAGTTGAATGGAATTTGGTGGTGACTCCTCCAGGTCTAAGAATTCGGGGCTTTGGCAGTGGCAGTGACGGGAGGGGACAGTCCCCGTCCCCCCCTCCCCGCTCCCACATTCTTCTCCATCTCCAAGCCCGCTGCCCCCAGATTACAGCCCCCGGTGTTGCGGGGGGAGAGGGGCTTGGGGAACACAAGCGGCCCCGTAGATGCGCTGATCCTGAAAGAAAGCGAGGGGCACGGGGCCGTCCCCACCCGGCCTGGTTTCTCATGCTCCCTATTCAGCCCAGGGGAGGGGAGGTAGATGTGGGGAGAGGGGAGGGCGGTGGGGTGGCCACTGCTGATCTAATGCCTCTCTCAGGGCTTCACGACTGAGGTAGATCTCAGGGGGGTTTCAGCAGTGTAAGGTGTGTGAGGGGAGTGAATGCCACTCCTTCCTTTGGGGACTGAATTTTTAATGTTAAAACTGTGGAACGAAGGTAAAAACAGGAGCGAAAGGGAACCTGAACGAGCAAACCAGCTGGATCCAGCACTGCTTTCCCGCAGCCTGTGCACCTCTCTCCTCCCGACAGCAGCTCCTGGGGCAGACCTAGCCTTACAGACCTGGCTCTCACACCCCTAAATCCCCTGGCTGGTGGGCAGGAGCCCCCCCCTTCCTTGCAAGGCCATGGAGAGGGAACTGCTGCTGGCCAGGGATGCTGGGCTGGGCTGGATGCAGGCTGCAGGTCTCTCTTTTGGTATTGAATCTGAGAGCAAACCAAGGAGTTTTAGAGCTGTCCTGAGCTGGAGGCTTGCTGTCACACACTGCTTAGATTTAACTGGCAGTGTGGGTTTGGGGTGGTAAAAGAAAATAATTAATTATGCAGAGCTGAAGTGACTCATGGCCCTGCACTGCACAAACTATTGCAGAGCCAGAGCCTTCAGCAGTGGACAGCTGGGTGGACAGACAGACAGAGGTGAGCGGGGCAGCAGGCTGCCAGCATCTGTGCCCAGCTCTCTGTGCCTCAGTTTCCCAAGAGGTGATGCACCTCCTGCAGAGATCCCATGGCCCCTGGCCCCTGGGCAGCTGCCTGTTTGGGAGATTCCCTTATGGGCTGTCCATGGAGCCTGTACGTGTCTGTCTGTACAGGCAAGGCCAGAGCTCAACGAGCTGAGATCACGGCTTGCGGCAGTCACGGCCAGCCTGTCCCAAGCTCCTTCCAGCCAGAGGTGGGGTCAGAGGAGCTTGCAGCTTTAATTTCTGACCTCTCATTCTTTCTGGCCCCCAATTTTTTCACATTCCTGTCCTGAGCTGTCCCTCTCCCTGCTGCCTTTCTGAAGATGAGCCAGAAGCTGATGTCAGGGGAATCATTTAGAGATTACCCCAAGGAGGAGGCAGGAGTCAAGTCTCATACCGGGCTGGACGAAGGTCTACTGAACCCAGCGTCCCATCTCCAGCAACAGAAGTATAAGGATGAGCAAATAAAGGGGGGGCTGCTTCCAGACCCCATCCCAGCCAAGCCCCACACTGTGTTTGGCAGCCACCGCTGTGGTGGGTCCTGTGCGAAGGGAGCAGAGGCAAGAACCGAGGGAAGCAGCAAGCGGGAGCAGGTGAAGTCTGGCCCCAAAACGCCGCACCTCAGCCCAGCTTAGGGCAGCGCCCAGCTGTGCCCAGCTGTGCCAGCAGCCACGGGCAAGGGCAGTCCGGGACCCTCCTTGCTGGGGACAGCCCTGATGCTGCACTGGGGAGCTGAGACGAGCCCAGGTGGCTGCTTGCCCCTGGGGCTACCCTCCAGCTCAGCACCTGCCTTAGTAACTCCCTAAATCTCCTGCTTTAAGGTCCACATTTGATGGAGCGGCTGGCCTTCCTCCACGATGGGACACTGGCCGCTCCTTTCCTGCCCACAGCTACCTACAGGTCTCCAAAACCTCCCAGAAAACAGGAGCCAGGGAGAGGATTGGGGCCACATTTTAACTCCCTGCCTGGACCTGAGCACCTTGGTGCCCACAGCTCTCCCTGGAGCAGCGATAGCTCCTGCAGCTCTCCCTGGAGCAGCGATAGTTCCCACAGCTGCCTGCGCACACCCTCTGCATCCAACCCAGATCAGATACGTGTGTCACCCCGGCCCCGATATGCTGCTGCCAAGGCTATTGCCAAACGCTGGCTGCCCCCAGGGAACTTGGCTTCTCTCTGGGCCCCCACAGCTTCTTGGCTTCTTACTTGCCCCTGTGGTGTCCTGACGAAGTTGCCGAGTGGTTTTTCAAAGGTAGATCAGTGAGGCAATATTCACCCACCACTTCCCCCAGCTTGCCTTGGTGGTCTGCAAAAGCCCCATCCCCATCACACCCCTGGGAAATTGTTCGCTCCTTTCCCATCCTCCTTGCAAAGGGGATTAAAAGCAACAGTTCATTTTTCATGTGATGTTAGTTTAAATAGGAATTTCGCTGCTCTGGCTTTGCCTGGTTTCCGGGAGCCGAAGCTGAGAGAGGGTGGTATTAGCGCTGTGCGAGGCAGGGAGGAGGAGGAGGGAGGTGGGAGTTGAAAGGGGGAAAGGCGNATGGGATTAAAACATCCCATTAGAATTTCTGTTTTTGGAAAGCTCACAAAAATGTTGACATGTAGCATGACTAACATAGTGCAAATGTCAGCCCGGCTCTGCGAACGGGGGCCCTCGCTCTCCTCCCAACATGCTGGCCCCCTTTTAAGGCAAAAATATACAATAAGCCGCACAATGGCCGAATTCCAGAGAGCAACGCTAATTGTTCCTCACTCACGTCGTCGGGCTAATTGCTTCGCTGAAACCATTCGTGCCTGGCCTGGATCCCACGTGTTTTTACCATTTAATTAGGAGAGAAAAGCTGGGGCCAGGAAATGGGATGAGATAATGGCAGGCAGAGATGGAGGACAGGTCGGGTGCCCTAACCTGGAGAGATGTGCTGCATGTTCTCTGGCAGGCGAGCAGGCAGAGAACAGCCTCTGCACCGTGCCAGCCTCCAGCGGGATTGAAGCTGTACAGGCACCTGGGAAAGGAGCAGGAGACTGGGACAGCTCATGAGCCTGGTAAGACCAAATGTGAGATGGAGAAATGCTACCAGCAGCAAACACTTGCAAGAAACACCTTCATCGAGCTGCTCAGTGACTGCTCCAAGGCTCAGGCAGACAACAAGGCTATGCGTAGCTCTTCACCCAGTGCTGTAATTAGAAGGTCCATCTGTCTGCAGACCATGTGCAAAACTTGATCAGGACCCAGCGAGGGGAACAATAGATGGGCAGGAAATGCCTTTTGATGGCTACTTATTGTCTTCCACCTTCTGGGGGAACTGGAAGTTTAACTATAGTCTTCCTCTTTCAGGTATTCCTGTACAGCTTCATCCTCGGAGGATGCGCCTGGACCACAGCATCCTCTGGCTCTGGGCTCCATTGTGCTGAGGAATGTGCATGTGGCTTTCCCCTTGAATAGCTCCTCTGAGACTGCAGTGACCCAGAAACACTGCAGGACCCCAGCACATCCCCTCTGGGGGAGAAGGGCTTGCTTACGGGTGCCACGGTCCCTCTAAGGCGCAGTGCAGCGTCTCTGCTGCCTCTCACCCCACTGCTGTGCCGCAGGTGATGCCACTCCCCATGTTGTTAACAGGGCTGGGTGCACAGGGTTTAATATTAGCACTGTCTTCCCTGTCTCCCCATCCGTCCTACAGAGCGCTGCTTGCTCCACAGCATTCTCTGGGAAGCCTTCATCCAGGCGGTGTGGTTTCATAGGCAGAGAAAGCCACTTAATATATATGATCTGACACTGAAGTGCGACATCTTCTAGGGTGGATCCTGACGGAGCTGATCTGTAACTCCTGGAGGCATTTCATCTCCCTGTGAATGCAAACAGCTGGGGATTCCTCCATTGCCCATCTACACATCTTCCTCTGGTGAGAGCAACCAGCAAGAAGCCACCAGCCTTGTTCGCACAAGAGGGGTTTGATTCACTGGTCTCACAGAAGTCTGTACCACCCTTCATCCCCCCAGAAGTGCTCCCAGTACTTTGGATCACAGCAATACAATTTGCACTTGGCAAGTTTAATTGCACAGTGGCCTCCGTGTCAGAACAGCTCTTGGCCTTATAAGCAATACTCCTGGTGGGTTTGGGCACTCAGCACAATCATTTCAGATCACTGTGAAAAGATCGTAGCACAGTTCAAAGTGCAAATCTCAAAGTGGACCTGGCTCCATCCTCCACTAGTGCTGCAGAATAACCCTAGGAGCTCTGCTGAGGGGCTGTCACACCTGTATGGGCAGAGGAGCTGCGACGTCTGTGGCTGGAGGCATTTTCTTCCAGCTGTCCTGGAGGTGAGGGATGTGCTTGGACTCTGCATCCCTCCCAACCAAAGGCACTTGGCTTTCGGGTCTCTTGAAAATAGGAAGCATTTTGCCCAGCTGCAGATGAAGGAGGAATTAGCCACACAGAGCTGAACCATGAGCAGATATGGAAACTGCTGAAAACGGGGAACCCAAACTTCAAACATTCCCCAGAAAATCTGCAATTCTCTGTCCCAGTATAACAAGGGTGATCTTCTCTTTGTGTTTCCATGAAAGCCCATAAGAGCACACCCACACCCTGGGGATAAGGATGTTAACAAACACTGGAATTTACAACAACGATTTATTCAGAAGAAAAGCTCCAGGTGAAAAGGACTGATACTTAAAAAAGAGAGAAAGAATTCTTCATAGATGCAAATGCAATACTTGTAAGTCAATATTTGCTCTTGCAACATTGGCACACGCAGAAACGGTTTTCCAACATGAATAGATTTCAGCCCAGCTGCTCCAGGATCACGTTGTTCAGAAGCATTCAGATCCACTTCTTAAACTTCATTAAAAATGTGTTTCATTTAAAGCCTTTGGGGAGCTAAGAGTCTTTTATGACAAGTCCTGCTAGCCATTGAAATCCACAAGCGCCGTGGGGTGGCCTCATGGTAGCTAACCAAGAACAGATGATCCCTTTGGGAAGAGAGTATTTAAAACCCCAAAATATAGACAAGTCAGAACAAATCCATGTGGCAATAAGAGAGTTGAGAACATTTCTTCCCAGATCAGTCGGTCATAGACAAACCCCCAGATGCTATTTAGTCTGGGACTAACCCCCCACCCTACGCATGTTTCCAGTTCCCTCCATGTGCTGGAACCTCACATGCTCAGCGCTGGTCACTCATTTGAGGTTTTGAGCAGTCCCCTTGAAGTTACTGTCATGTGTGTATGAGCAGGGTGCCTGGGAAGCCCAAGGTGACATTAGGATCTGCTGGCCAGGCACAGCCCATGTGTACTGCAAGCCAATGTCCATGCCCCAGTCCACTATGCCTGTCCCACACACAGAGCCCAGTGGGGAAGCCCCCAGCCAAGGGATGTGGAAAGATGCTCCCCAACACCCAGAGAGGCCAAGAGCCTTTCGTCAGGCCTGGATTTATTTACACAAAAGAGGAAAGAGAGTCAAAATACTGGGAATTAATTTTCCTATCTGGGAGGGGAGAAAATAACCCAGCTTAGCCACTGCACTGGGTGCTCTGGGAGCAGTTGTCCCAGTTTGTGAGGTACCCTGGACAGCCTGTGTCACCTGTTATCCTGCTGTAACAAGATGAGACAAGAAGCGAGCAAGTGTATTGTAGGCTGGAAAACCAAAATGTAGTGGAGAACTGTGCAGTATTTCTGCATACCAACCGGGAAAAACTTGGTCAGTGATCATCATCAAAACCTGGTAGCAAAAAATGAGGAAACTCCTTATTCCTGTTCCCCATGGCTCAGAAAGGTTTGTGTCAGGAAGGGTGGAGGCGATGCATTTTGTACTCTTGGAAGGGACTAGGAGTCCTTGATAAAGCGATTGCTCCTCTTGTTGCTGCAGAACAGCCTCTGTACTTTCTCCTGTGAGGGTCCCCTCTGTCCTCCATTCCCTGACCTTGAAGGACCACATCTAAGGATGACAAGGGCATTTCTTTTGGGTTTATTTCAAGTGGTGCCCAATTAGGGAATTAACTGCAATCTCGATTTAGGAATAGCATCCTGGGTGTGGGTTGTCCACTCTGGTGGAGAAAGGACACTATTCAAGAATAGTTATCCTGGTTTCTACACTCAGAATAACACGACTTTTATTCTGGAACAAGCTGGTCGCTGGCTGCTCATCCGGAACAGGGCGCAGGGAGCGTGCCCAGCCCACAGAGGGGATGCAGCCACCTGCCCCGTAGGAAGTGGGACGGCAGCCAGACGGCGCGGTTTGCACACACCGCTGGACAGGCACCCAGCAGCAACGGCGTCCTCCACTACCGACCTGGGCTGGATTCAAACTGGCAGCTGAGAGGGAAGAGGAAACCATATTGTATCATTATCTCTCACCTTGCTTCCCTTTTGTAACAACCCCATCCCTCTGCAAAACAGAAAAACACACCGCTGCTTTGCAGGGGCTGCCAGAGCCCACACGCTGAGCTGGGGCCAGCCAGGGCTGGAGCTTCCCTCTCCGACGGCCGTGCGCAGACAAGCTGTCACTTCCCCCAAGCCCAAACTGGGTCAAATGCAAAGGGAGAAAGCTCAGGGAACAGCAAGACTTTGTTTCCCAGCTCGATCCCAGCCTCTGCGGGGCGGGATGCTGTTGCAGACAGGCTTTTCCCAGAAGGACCATGCTCCTGGCGGTGCACCATCCCCAGGCCCGGGACCGTGCAGTGCCGCCTAATCACTTTTACCACAGCATATATTATAAATGCCCAAACTAGCCAGACATATGAATCGGAAATGTGAGGGGAAAGAGGGACTAAGCCCCCAAGATGGTTGCCATCCTGCTCTACCCTTGCACTGCGTGACACTCCCGTCTCTTTTTGGTTTAAGCTCCTGACGTCTCAATCCCAGGGTCTAACAGAGTGCCTGGCTGTCAGCTCTGCCCACCCTAATCCATTCATGTGGCTTCTATACAGGCTCTCAGGAGCGACAGAGGCCTTTTTTTTCCTCTTTTTTCTCTTTTTTTCACATCGAGAAAATTCATGAGCTGGTTTCACGTTTGTTTTTCTTTCAAACTTGAGGCTTTGCAGATATTAAAATATAATCCAGGAAGAATTTCCTTCGTGAAGGAAGAGTGTGGGATCATGGAGGGGAGAGGGGTCAGTGGGGGAGCACAGGGAGGTGGGGGTAGCAAAGGGATTTTCATTTCCCCTCTGTGTCCCATTGGGATCAAAGTTTTTACCTCCCTGCAAACATCAGTGGCCAGTATGGGACTAGTTAGAAGCTTTGGGAGACTCCAGGCTTCCCTGAGCTGGGAATTTCTGCTTGCAGCAGGATTTTTAGACATTGCCCATGGTGAGGGGAGAAGAAACACTCTTTGCAGGTGGTAAGGACTGGAGAAGATGGCTGGGACCATGGAGAAATGAGTAGAAAGGAGAGAAGAAAACATCTCTCCTGGTACCGAGTTGTTGCTCTGCATTAAAAAAAAAAAAAGCAAACAAAAATAATTTGTGTTATAGGTAATCAGAGGAACCGGCCAGGCAGGACAGGAAGGCAGGGCCCTGTCAGAGCCCTGTGCCGTGCAGGGAGATAAACAAGAATCCTAGAAATGTGGAGAGAGGCTTAAGGTGATTGCTCAACGTGTGAGGAAATACGGGGCAAAAGCCAGATATCAGGGAGAGGAAGTTGGAAAGGGCAGGCTGATACGAGCAATGAGGTCAGCGCTGCAAAAATAGTGCAGGAAGGCTTCCCGGAGCAGGCGAGCTGGCAAAGCACACGTGCCCCCGCAGCTCCTCCTGCCTTACGTGCACAGGTGGCAAGGGCTCACTAGCCCGGTATCAGGTTAAAATCGCTCAGTGGTGGTGAGTTCAGTCCATCGAAGGCTCCTAAGCTGCAAATCCCACTTCACGGCACCTGCAGCTGAGCTGTATTTCCAGGGGAGTACCTCCAGTTTGACACAGCTCCATCGGCAAAGTCTTGTTGAGTTACCCTAGCTGAGGCCGTCACCCAAGAACCATGAGGAATGCGCGGCTGCATCCACTCAAAACAGCCATTTTTCTTGAATGAGTACAAAATTGGCCCCAGCTCCCTGTCAGAGCAAACACGAGACAGACAAACTGCCCTCCCAGCTTGGGTTTGATCTCCAGCCCTGTTGCGTGGTGAGCTCCTCTCTTCTGGAGTGCAAGACCCACCCCTGGGAGAGCAGCCAGCTGAGCTGCAGCTCCATGAGCACTGGCAGCATGAGTTTATTTGGGTTACTGATATGCCAAGGGTCTTGAATCTTATTTTGAGTTCATCTCAGTTTGGCAGTTTTGATGGATTCTGCCTTTCTGGTCTGGTCACAAGCAGTTGGATGTTCATACCAATCTTGCTCTAAGACAAACAGCATCCATAAATCTCAGGGTGAAGCCAAGAGAGTCTTGTCTTTCATTGCTCCATGCTGTCCCCTCAGTTCTTTGAACCCCCCGTGCCCTCACAAGCCTGGAAGCCTTAATCGATGTCCTATCAAAAGAAGCAGAATAAATCTCATTATCTTGTGAGACAAGGTTGCACTCCCTGTGTGGCCGTCTGGCAACAGATGGGGCTGCTCCTTGGGTTGTCTTCTCTTTACAGGAAGTCTTCCATCAACTCTTGCAATGCATGAACTTCTATATGTTTCCATAATGCAGTTTCAGCAGTTGGCCCTGCTGTGGCTTGCTCGGTGGGTCACTGCTCAAAGCAGAGGACTTCCCATTATGGTCCGCCCTACCAATCCATCCTGCTCCAAGGAGACTATATGGCATGCCTCCAGACTTGCCCCCAGGATCTCACTAGGGCATCTCCCATTAGGATCCTATGCAGTATTGAGTAACTTCTCCAGTTTCTTTGAAATATGACTGTTTTTTTAAGTTACCTGTAGAATGAGGGATCTCTTTCAGGAGGAGGCCATGCTAAACAGTCCCTTGTGCTCAGTCGGATTTGTTTCTCTACCTCATCAGCCCTCTGTTCCTGCTGCTCTGCTCCTCCCATGTTCACAGTTATTTCCTAAAAGATTGCACCAAAACCTGACAAAAACTGCCTCTAATGTCAATGAGTTTGAGTCAGACCTTGAGCTTGAACCTGTAGAAAAACCTATTCTCCTGTCCCATTGCCCTGGTTGTGCTGGTGCAGGCATGGACCTGCTGCTGGGACCAGTGGCCCAGGGCTGCCAGGGGCGAGGGCGGCCGTGCCAACACAAACACATGTTTGTTTCACATGTTTTCAGATGATTTTCCCTTCCACCCTCAAGCAGGCAAGAGGACAGGGCCGTTCTACGGCTGTTTGAAGACGCTGCATAGCTGATAGTGACCACATTCGTGACAGTGTTTATTTGAATTTCCAGCAAGCCTTTGATAAAGCCTGGCTCCTGCCTGAGCTGCCCAAGCTCCAGGGACTATGGGAATGCAGGGAGGACCATCTCCCCATCTGGAAGAGGATGCGGGAGAGCCAGCAACCAGCCTGCTGGCCCAGCAGCACATTCAGCTGGACACACATCCTCTTCAAGGGACAAAGGGACTTGTTGAGAGAGGAAGAAAGCATGTGTGGCCCGCAGGAAGGAGGGGGCTGAAGAGGACTTGACTTCACCAGCAGCGGGGAGGGAAGATAAGGATGGAAAATCAGATTGTTTCCAGCTCATGTCTGGGCAATCTGTGGGGAAGACGCTATTGGATCCATGTGTTGTGTGAAGGGGCTGGAAGCTGGGGGAATCTGGGAGGGCCTCCAGCAG
Source organism: Scopus umbretta (assembly GCA_013400535.1). Lineage (NCBI taxonomy): Eukaryota > Metazoa > Chordata > Aves > Pelecaniformes > Scopidae > Scopus > Scopus umbretta. The sequence continues at coordinate 133,310 of VZTL01026863.1, forward strand.
ACCCTGTGAAGCTTCTTTGTCCCCAGGAAGGTGATGTCTCTTCCCATGGTGGCAGTGGCACAAGGAGGATCTGAGTGTGGCACACCCTACCACCACCCACTGCCCTCCAATCTCTGCTGGGTGTCATCACAGTTGCCCTTCTCAGAGCCCAGAAAGGATTTTATGGGGAGCATCAAAGCACCTCAACCCATATGAAATACCATGTAGGGTTCCTGGAAAGACATGGGGTAATGATGGTGAGTTTCCCCTTCTCCTCCGGCACCCTCTAGCCGTGTCTGCTCAAGAGACCACCAGCAGTGAGGGGTTCCTGGGTGGAGGCATCTGTGCAGCCTTCCCAAGAACAGGGGACACTTTTCTGCCTGTCACCCTATAGCCATGACCCAGTTTCACCGAGGCATTTCTTAACCCCGAGCTTTTTTCTTTTTGTCTCCTCTCTCGCCATTCCCCTCCCTCCCCTTTGGCACTGGCATTTGATATTTAATTTCAGGCTGGGATGGACAGAGGAAGCTTTTCCTTGTGTGCCCCCACATTGTTCCCCGCTGGTATTTGGAACAAGTGTGACATTCAGGGGAGCTGGAGCGGACAAAGCCTGCCTGGAGGTAATCATACTGAAGGCGGGCGTATCGGGTATCCGTGGATGCAGGGCATCTGAGAGCTTTTGACTGTGTCTTTTTTAGGAAGAGCTTTCTCAGCCTCGGTATCTCTCAGATTAGGTTTTGTCCCCAGAGAAGTCTGTTGTGCCTCCATTGTAGCGCAGCTGTGGGAACCCACGGCACGGCTCAGCACCGGAGCGGTAGGACAATGCCGAAAGGCACCAGCGCTCCTGGCCTATCCAATGGGCAGCTCTTCCTGCGGTCCAGAGGGACGGATCCCTAGCGAGGAGGTTGTGTTGACATCTGCTTCCTGGCGCTTTCTCTTCTGTACTCAGATGTCCACAAAAGAGCAGGTATGCATGGAAGCCCTGTGCCCTTGGCAAGCATCCCCAAGCCCATGCATGGAGATGGAGAGGGTGAGACATACACATACACATGCACAACTGGGGAATGGACGGTGACTGGTACCCCACATACAAATCTGGGTTTGTGCCTTGGATGTGCAAGGAGGAGGCATCACAAGGAAACCACCTCGTCGTCCCTGACTCTGCTCTGGGGGAGAAGCAACAACCTCAAAAGCTCAGTGATGAGTGAGAAAATGCAGAGGAAAGCCCAGGGCCACCTCTGTTCCCTCCCACACACCCTCTGGCACAGCCAGACAGAGCTGGTCCTGTGCACAAAGCACCTACAGCCTCTTGCAAAAAGTGGGAACCACTTGCTCGCCTGTCTCTGACTATCTTTTGCACCTAAGGGTTTGCAGGGATGCTAAATGCTTCCCAGAGGCATAAGAAGAGATATTGGTCCTCAGCTTCTCCTGCAGCCCAGGCTCATGCTGCCGGGTGTCCCATCTGAGGATGTCCAGCCCCATCAAGCATAGACACAGCCTGGCTGGTGCATGACGCTGCCCATCCCGGGATGGAATGACATCTGGAGCACTGACGAGTCCAAGGAGACTGCAGTGTCTCTTCTTCTCAAAGAAATCAACACACCCCTCCTCGATCCTATTAAAATGCCTGATTTAGTACAGATACTAACTGCATTTAGTCCATGTAAAGCCACTTCTGGCTCCTCTCTGCTGAGGAGCTGTGTAACCCCGGTGAAGCCTCGCTGATATAAACCAGTCATTGACTGATCCCTTATCTCCAGCCTTCTCATGCTGACTGATCAGTTCCTCCCTCTTCTCTTAGCTGAGCCTCTGCTCTGGATTCATACAGACTTTTCATCACTTTTAAAATCCTGGCCCAATAAAACATCAAAGCATTTGAATATGAATGGGACTGTTTACTTGCTTAAGCCTAAACAAGGGATGTAGTTGGATCAAGACCTTTCTCTTCCTTCCCAGTGCTTCCTCCTCCAGTGTCCTGGCTGCTCTCCTCGGCATCATCTGTGGTTTCTCTCCGCTACGGCTCAATGTCATGGAGAATTTGCAGTTTCCCATTTGTGACACGCTGGTTTTGTCTAAGGTGAGAAATGACCTCCTCCTCTAGCGATAAACCAATTTACTCATCCCAGGCTGCATCTGCGGGTTAGTTGCAGTCTGCCCTTGGAGCCGAGGCTTTCAGTTCTGCACAGCATCTGCACTACAGCTGTTTGCCATTGACTTTCCCCTGTTGTCTTTAGCACCCAGCCACTCACTTCCTATTGCACTTCAGTTCGTTGTGTTTCCTTTTATTATTCTCAGTTCTCTAAACCAAGCTGGCTCCTCTCCTAGCAAGCTACATCTTCTGGGAAGAGCAATCCTCTGTCAGGTCGTGAAGCGGCCCTCAGCGGCTCAGTGCGATCGAGCACGTTGAGTTTGGTGGGAAATCATGAGCCTTTCTGGGGATGATGGGACAGGCAGGTGGGAGATGCTGATAAGTCGGCTGCTGTCCAGGATGGCCGGCTGGGGAGGGGACGCGACTTGCCACCATGTTCCTGCATGGGGAGGGATGTTCTTAGATGGGTAGAAATGTCTGTGCAGCAGCTGGGGAGCATGGCAGCAAGGCCGGCACAAGGCTGGTCTCTCCGCAATATGGCATGGGGCCAGCTGCCCGCAGCTGCCGAGCCACTGCGGCATGTGTGAGCATGCAGCCTGTTGGACGTGGCCCTGACCGAGGTGTTTGGGAGCAGGTCCAGGCTTACGCGAGTCGGGCTGGCTGCCGAACACATGCATCCTCCGTGCAAGGAAAAGATGTCTTAGCAGGGATACAAAGCACACGATGGGCAGGTCCCTGGATGAAGCCACTTCCCTCCAGCACATCTGGAAAACTGCTCCCATCCTCTGGTAAACAGGCTTCCAGAGGAAGATCTGTGCTAGTGTTGTCCTCCCTTTGGGACATGGTGGAGCCAAGGTAGGAAAATCCAGAGGGATGGGAGGATATAGGCTCTCCTAGAATAATTTACAGCTGTCCTGGAGGCTCAGAGACCTGGAGGGCTGAGGAGCATATTGGCAAAGTCACAGATTTCATCAATTTTCTTTATTCTTGGCAAAGGGCCAGGGGAAGACACAGCTTCCGCAGGACGGCAGGGATGATGGAGGTCCATCTGGAGTCCCTGCTGAGTTCAGTCTTTTCTTCCACCTCCATGGACCCAGAGGAGCAGCAGCACAGGGGGGTCTCCAGGCCAGGCTCAAGAGAAAGCCTGGAGGAGCCAGCACAGCTGATACTCCTCCTCCTCCTCCTCCTGAGCAGAGGAGGCCTCAGTAACCCTCAGTGATGTGGTATCTTTAAAAATCATTCCATAACATCTGGCATCACTGAGGATGCGTTATTGTTTTAAGAGGCTAGTGAGAAGAGAAAAGAAGCAATGTCATAGTATGAAGTCCTCCAAGGAAAGGGAAGGATCCAAGAGAAGGTCCTCAGCCGCAGAGCAGAAATTTGGAAGGGGCTATTTCAGGGCTCCTGCTCCAGTGCAAGGAGAAGTTGTGAGAAAGTGCTGTAGTGCCTGGAGAGCAAAGAGAGAGTTTGCTTAAATCTCTGGTAACAATAATTATGTCACAGCTGTGGAGGAGACAGCCCAGAGCTATGTTACTAGAGATTGCAAGCCCAGATATGGGTATATCAGGAAGCTCAACTCTCTCTTCAGAGGGGGATAACCAAGGGGGTTGTTCTCCAGTGTAGATGGACGTGGAGCCCTGTGTTCCCTCCAGGCACCACAGATAGATGTCACACATGAAAGAAAACTACCCAGAGGCATGATTCACAGTATATTTAATGTGATGCTGAGGTCCCGCTCCAGGACTGTGCTCCAGCCTTGCCCAGCAGCCCCAGGCACGGAAACCTCCTGCGTACTGGAAGGAGACTCTTCTTAGGAAACCAGGAACTTGCTAAGTTCAGCTCTGGTTACAGGCTTAAACCATCATGTCATAAATCTTTTTTGTGGCATCCCTGGCAAGGGTGTTCTCCACCAAATGCTTTGCTCAGCAGCGTGGCAAATGTGGCAGCTGTTTTTAGGGGTGTATCTCTCTGCTATGGGAAAGGGCAGCCCCAAAATAGCCCTCAGAGCATGCTTGGGCCTCGGGATCCCAGCATCATGGTCCTGGGGTGGTGACAGAAGATGTGACTTTTCCAGCTTCCCCAAGGCCTCTCCCAGCCTTTCCCAGCTGAGCTTCCTTGGGCAGCGTGACAAGGCAGACAGCACCAGACACATGGCTCTGAATGTGCCAACCCTCCTTCCAGCAAGATGACGTGCCCCGGCAGGCTGACCAAAGCCGGAGAAGTCTCTCCTGCTGCACCGATGCTCCCGCACTCAACACCACGAGAGCCAGGACGTCCCCGTGCCACTCTGTGGCTGGGACACCGGTCCCCTGGGAGAGAAGTGAACTGGTGGGAAGCACTGCTAAAGATGGGGGCTCTGCGTTAAGCTGTCAGCACTGAACTCTGGAGGCTTTTTATATTTAAAAAACACCTACAGGAGCCTGTTCAGGCTGAGTATTTCAGAGCTCTCCCAGGCATCTCTCTCCTGCCCCTCTCCCTCCCCCCGTACGGCTCAGCCCCCTCTCCTGTGAAATCTCCAAGTGACAAAAGGCTCTTTGGGGCTCAGCATCAGCCACAGCCCATCGCCCGCCTGCCCAGCCGCATGGATGGGGGACAGGACCATCTGCTCCAGGGCAAATGAACCCTATGGCCAGATGCTCTGCTTTGCTAAGGAGGCTGTAAAAGCCTTGGACCCGGTTCATGGGAACTGCTTCACTCTCCCCTGCCTCCTCCTCCCACACGCATTAACCTCTTTACTGCCACTGATGCCTTTATAGCAACATCTGAGGGAGGAGAAAGAGGTGGGTGAGAAGGCACGGGGGCAGAGGAGCAGGATGCTGTAGAGGTGTGCTGGGAGCTTGCCTGACACGGTGGTGTGAAGTTTGCCATCTTTCCTCCCCGCTTGGGGAAGGTGGGGAATGAGAGCTCCTTCCCAGCGGGGAGGCCACAGGCAGCACGGGAGCGGGTGCAGAGGCACCACAGGGGTTGGAGGAGGAGGTGACAGGACTGGCACTTGCTTTGGAAGTGTCCCTGCAGGGGTTTGCTCTCCATTGCAGCCGATTCCCACGAGCCGACTGAGCCCCATCCCCCAGTGCCTGTCCCAAGGTGTCCATGAATCATCCTGATGGTCCCCATCCTTAGGGCAGCAATGAAGGCACCCGCTGTTTGCTCTGCGTGCTTTGGCTCTCGGGTGGAGAGGACAGGAAGGACTGTGGCTGCCCACAGGTCTCTTTGGCTGCGGTCCCCATCGCAGCCCATCCCTGAATCAGTCATCCCACAGCCGGCTGCTGGGAGGCGGAGGCACACAGCCCAGCGTGGGGAGCTGGGTGCTGCGGTCCAGGCCTGGGTCTGCCCTGCCCATCACAGCTGATGTCCTGCCTGCACAGTGTTGCTAGCCATAGCATACAGTTGCAACAGCACTCGACATATATTTGCAGCAAACAGCACGGTTTTTGGGGGGGGAGGGACCCAGAAGTCCTGCCTGGTAGTGCCCGTCATGCTGCTAACTGGGAAGAAGCCACATAACTTCTATATTGTCCCTATTCCTTCCAGTGACAGAAAGGGGGTATCAGCCCCACCTGGCAGGGGGGCTCCCATGCAGCACCCCAGTTTTGGGCAGGGCTGACAAGCATCTGGACTGTGGGGATGTACCACCTGCATACTGCTCAGCGCTACGAAGCCCACGACATAGCAGGTGAGCAACTGTTGATCCAGGCTGGATCCAGCCCTCCTGCCTGGACAGAGAGGCTTTCAACTTATTAACAGACACAGGGTCATGCAGCTTCTACCCACGGTGCTGCATCTGCCTCTCTCCTCCCTACCCCACATGTTTTCTGCCCCTTTAAATTGATTTCCCGTTACCCAGGCCACCAAGGGTTAATGCCGCCCCGCTTCAGTGGGCTGTTTGGGGGGGGTACGGGAGCTGAGGACATCACAGGTGGGATGCGAGCTTGCAAGGCATGGTGGCCTGCTGGAAAAGACCTTGACTATTGAACCCTGAAAAATCTCCTCCATTCTACCAGAGCCTTCCTTGCCCTGGTTCCCACAGGGCTCCTCAACCGCCCCACACCTCCGGGAAGGTCACACGCCGCTGCTGTATCTCGCCGGGCACGGTGGGAATCCGATTAACAACCAGCCCCCGGGCTCTAGGATTGGGCAACGATGGGCAAGAGAAGGGCCCCGCACTCGGAGAAGAGCTTTCCCACACTCTGTCCCCCCTCGCCGGCGACAGCGAAGGAAATCGTCCATATCTAAATGTGTCCTGATAGCTGCGCTAATCTAGGGCTGAATGTGCAGCTCGGGGTGGGCTCGCCGGCAGCATTAGCGCAACACATGGCCCATATTCAGCTCACACAAAGGGCCGTATTCTTCCTCGCCCCGTTCGGGCTTCACATGCTCGAGTGGAAAAACAGAGCGGTGCCCGGGGTGAGGGAAGAGGGGAGACTGTTGAGATGGAGCAGCTGGCTCCCCTCGGGGATGCGGGGGGATTTCTGAGCCCAGGAAGAGTTTGCTCTTTGCCCGATGTGTGTCCCCACCAGGCAGGCAGGACTGCATGATGTTGCATTTGCAGCTCTGAAATTTTGGCAGACAGAAGGGAAAAATAGGGTTTTCTAAGCAGCAGGGGGGTATTTTGGGCAGTTGCATGGCAAACTCCATCCCTGGTTCGTGGGGGTGCTCCGCAGGACAGGGTTTCTCCGTTTGCCCTCCACACCAAAAAAATACCAAGGAGAGAACAGTTGGCAAGACGTCAAAAAAAAGTCAGTTCAGCTCAACCTGAAACATCCCTCCAACTAAACCCACAATGTTTTGTTTCCTTTTTGGGGACTTCTTTGCACCTTTTTAACCCTTCTTCTCCTTTTGGCTCGCAGCACTGTTCAAATAGGAAAAGCTGTTTTGAAAGAAAGAAGCCAAAAAAATGTTATGTTTTGAAAAAAAATGTTGAAACAAATGTTTCGACATCTTCCAAATGATCTCCCTCACTTGTTTTGGCTGAAGCCCTGCATTTGCATTTGACCTGGATTTGCACATTGTTGGTTCCCCACAAAAGGGCACATTTCTCACTGAACTCAATCCTGTTCACCAGAAGGGAGCTCAACTCCAGGGCCAAGCTTCTGTAAGCAGAAATTTTCAAAACGATTGACTAAGTGGTTGGTCTGGATAAAGGTGAAGATCCTTTTCTCCAAAGGACCTTAAAATGCACCTCTTCGCCACACCAAGTTCCCCTTTCCTATTCCCCCTTTTTCTGCACTCTTTTTTTGCCTTCATGCTTAGACCAGCCTCTCTCCTAAAACCTCTCTCTTCTGCAGACTTGCTTTTTTTGGGTCATTTAGTGAATAAATGCTGCTGCCAGGCTTGGATGCAAATTCTTGGAGCCCTGGACAGCCCAGAAAACCATGAAGCCCAGTTCCAGGATGGGGTAATCTTCTCTTGGGAATCATTCTGGGCCAAAGGAGGAACTCTCCAGCCCTGGATAAGGGGAAATCTCCCCTTGGGAAACAGATGTCCCAACCCTGCCCCCCTTTCCTGAGCCTTGGGGATGCCTCAGGGCTGAATGCAAGGGAGCAGAGGGCTGGCACGCTTGCACATGCAGGGCTGCCAGGCCTGCGAGCAGCCTGCTCCTAATGACCCTTCAGCTCACATTAATAGCAAAGTCCCCACCCTCGCTTGGAGCCCCATCGTGCAGCTCCCCACCTCACCAGCAGCGGGGAGATTTTCCTTCCCCATACCAGGCATTGTCTCCTTCACATTGGGGCCAGTGGGTCCTGATGGGGAAGAAAATCCCCATGCCAGGAGCTGGGAAAGCAGTGACCTTCCTGATTTCCACTGGGAGGGGTGGGGAGCAAGGGGAGGCAGCCCTTCTGCGCCTGGCAGATCCTCCACTGTCCTCTTTCTGGGCCCTGTTGAAATCTGCCTGTTTTAACTTGTCTGTATGTCTCACTGGGGAGATGGACTGGAAAACACAAGGCAGATCCAAGCAGCTTTCTCCATGGGGAAAGCTTTCTGCACATAATAGTCTGGGGCTTGTTTGATGCCTGGTGTAAGATGCAGCTGAATAAAACCACGTAGAAGGAGCCTGAACAGTAAAGGGCATCTCGAGAAACAAGCAGCCTTTTCTTCCCCCTCCTCCTGCAGAAGCTGCCCCGGAGCTGCTATGTGTGCAGGGAGAGGGACTGGTTCCCATTTAATCTCAGGATGAAGGCTGCCACTATAAATGAAAGTAAATATATAATTCCTCCTATTCCTGCCCGGTTGCTATGGAGACCACAGTTTAATTAACCACAACGCTGATGCCCTGCGCACCACAAATCCGCCCGGGAAAATGTTACGGATGTCTCTATATGTGTCAGTCCTATGTTTATTTCTCGGTTTACTCACTTCCAGAACTTGCCAAAAGTACTCAGTGGACACGTGGTGCAACCCAGCGTCATTGTTGTACAAGCCATGCTCACGCTTCCCACAAGAGATGGACTGGGAGGGCAGGAGCTGCTGAAACCAGATTCCTTGCTTTGATGTGCTGGATGGAAAAACCCATACACCCAGGGAATTTTCGGGGAAGAAAAGGGAGAGATCAACCCTGTTTAGTCTTCCCAGGACTTCACTTGGAAAACCCATGGAGATCCCAGTTACTTCTTTCTTATGGACTATGGCTTGGCAGGAGGCAGTGGAGCGGGTGCAGAGGCGGCTGCACATCTCACCTGTGTAAGGTTAGCTCCCGAGACAGCATCCAGCTAGGTCCTCGGGCAACCTTTGCAAGGAGCTGGGCTTGGAAGGGGTTTTACCTTCCTACCAGAGACCTGCTGGAGTATTTCCATCACACCCAATCTCTAGCTGAGGGCTGAGGCTGCTCTGCTCTGCTCCAAGTCCCTACCCCCCTGCAGTCCCTCCCAGCGGGGAGCACCGGGGTGTATCATCGGGAAAGCACAGCGGGAGGTTTGCAGACCCCTCACTGCACCCCAGATTTCTCCAACTCCTCACCTCCAGGGGAGCAGCAGCAGGAGCTGCACGGGGACTGGGGAGAGTCCTGCGGCAGGGAGCTGGCACAAGCACAGGAAATCCAGCTGTCAAGAAGACTCCAGCGTGCTTACCCATCCCTGCCTCCCGGCACCTTTTTCTGGTGTGCGTTTGTGTTTCAGACAGCACTGATCCTGCCGGCCAGCCCTTACCTGCCAGCGCCTGTCAGACACTGGAGTAAAGAGTAGCCCCAAGGCACGAACAGCCCGCCATAGGGGCCGCACCTATATCCACCTCTGTGATGCAACGTCTTGCTGCGCAGCTGCTCACCTCGCTGCCAACAGCCCCCGCGGCTCCGCCAGAGACCGGGTCTCCGAAACAGGAGATTTGGCACCTCCCCAGCTGGTTGCTCAGCCCCAGCCTTGAAGGCGACTCTCAACAAAAGTCAGCAAAGGCCTTCTCCTGCTCCGAGGAGAGAAGTTCAGGAGGTTGGACTTGGTCAGTTGAGGGAAGGAGGGATGAGCGATACAAAAGACCCATCCCCATACCCTCGCAGCCGCTATCACCGTGTGAGCCAGGGAGAAGAGGAAAACTCATCTCAGCTGCTGTCAGCAGGGTGAGAGCCAAGCCTGAACAGCCACCCCGGCTGCTGTCACAGGGACCCCGGTGAAGGTGCACCACAGTGGGAGGTTGAGCCATGCCCTCGTCACGTAGGGTGCTGTCATGGGGTGTCACTACAGGGCTTGGAGGCAATGCGATCAACTGTGCTGCCACGTTGTGTTGTGTGTGACAGTAGATGCCAGCTAATAAATAAAAGGAGGGCAACAGGCAGGGTTTTTATGGGGCCAGATTTAAACAGCTGGGTCCTGGTGAGAGCTGGTGTAGGACAGCTCTGCCGTTATCCCAGCAATAGAATCCACATGGGCTACACGGGCATTACCACTGGCACTCACCCGCGTTAGCACAGGAGCCACAGCAGAAACCCAAAACTCAACCAAAGACATAGGAGACACAAGCCCAGGCCCCAGAGAGACAAAGCTGGGGGACTGCAGATGGACGAACCATCTGGCTTCTCCAAACTTTCAGACCGTCTTGACCTCGTCCGGAGGCACTCACCTCTCCGGCTCATCAGGAGGGTTTATTTTTCCTGTTGGAAAATTTAGACCCTCATTCCCATTCCCGAGCTCCCTGGGGCACTGAAGGACTCCTTCACTGTTTTTACAGTTTGCTTTGCTTCCCCTTGCCCTCTGTTTTCCTTTTCCTCTTCTCTGTGACATAAAGCTTAACTAAACTCCGGGGAGCGGAGAGGAGAGGGGGGAACAAGATGCTAACTCTGGCTCAGCATTTCTGTAAGATCGCCAGAGACACAGGCATGGTTTTGAGTGCCCTGCAGAGCGCAGGCACAAGGAGAGCTGTGGCATTGCCCTTTGGGCCAGCCAGAGCTGGCTGAATAATTTGCATCGCTCTTCTTCACCTTTTCCATGGCACTTTGCAGTCTCTTCATCTGGGCTCTGATCTGACCGTGCACGGCAGCCAGGACGGCTTGGAAGGATGTGTTTTTCTGGGATGGTTTCACTTGCATTTTCTCAGTGTGGGAGGTTGGTATCAGTAGAGTTTCTGCCCTTTCTGCTCTTTTGGGTAAGACATTAGTATAGCAGAGGATTTTTATTGCTGAGGAAAACCGTAAGATGCTCTCAACGAAGAGCCACTTGGCAGTTAGGAAGCCTGTTCACAACCTCGCCAGGCTGCCTGCCACGCTGCACCTCACCGGGAACCTGACGCGCGTTTGGCCCATGTGATGGGAACTGAGCCGAGGATCTCCAACGCACAGGGTAGCTGTAAAAAGCCGGTTAGCGGCGGGCTGTTGTTGTGACTCCGATCCCCGCAGGTCATGCAGCATGCAGAGCAGTGGGCATCCGCTCAGGCTGGGTTTGGCGCGTAGCAAGGCTGCTGTTTTCAGGGCAGGTATTGCACTGCCAAAACACGCCCAGTGCCTCCTCAGTGGCTTGTCCGCCAGCCTGGGGACAAGGGGGACAGCGCTGCTGGGAACAGCCCTGGCTTGAGAGCCATAAATCTCAGCCAGTGGGAACAACAAAGGCGCCTCATTTGATGGGGTGGGGGGGCAAGAGGCATCGCTCGAGGCCGCCTGAATTTATGGCACCCTCTGGCTCCTTTAGCAATGGATGCTTTCGACATAAGACTCAAAGCAACAGCCTTAAAGGGGGAGATAAAAGGCTGAGAGAGAAGAAAGGATAATCTTTTTTCTCCTCTTTCATTTTATTTTTTATAAAACAGAGAGAGAGGAGGCACCATGGCAACGCCAAGCTCCTCGGGTGGGATGCTTTGCCGTGGAGGCCCCACGCTAACCAGCCTTCTCCGATCGCACAGCCCTTGGCAAACCCCGCTGCTAGGCCATCCATGCCTCCGCTGCCCCACACATCACACATCCATCGCCAGCGCTGCCTGCCTGGCTGGCAGGAGAATCCGTTCCCAAGGATGGGATCCGCCACTGCCTCGGCTCCTTGGTGCAGAGGAGGAGGCGACAGGGAGGGAAGGGAGGAGGAGGAGGAGGGAGACCCTGTTAACAAACCTTGGCTAAACAGGCTGCTTGGGGCTGTGCAGGCAGAGCCGATGCCCTCATTGATATTGAAATCAGGTGCAATCCATCATGGGGTGAACAGGCTCTTTTCATGGGAAGCTGAAAAGAGCCACTCTCAAAGGGAGGGGGAAAAACTTGTCCAGGGGAAGGGCGAACCAAAGCGTGGCAGGTGTGGTATGGAGAGGGATGCTGTCTGCGCCAGACGGTGATTCATTGCTGAGCTGCTCTGTGCTATTGCCAGGGCGGGTGCAGAGTGCAGGCGACAGAGTGTCCCCTGGATGGCGGGAGGACAAGCAGGCACGGGGATGCGTTGGGTTTTGTCAGGGTCCGGCAACAACGCTGGCATCGCAGAGGGAGAGTGGCTTTGGTTTGCACCCCAGCGTGGGAAAGTCCCTGCTGGAGGAGCGAGCATGACCAAGGTGGGCAGTTTGTGGGTGTCAGGAGAGGAGGTGGCATCGGGTGCAGCCGTGGGACATGTGTCTCCTGGGCCACCCCAACTCCTTTCACCTGCGACTGAGCTCCCACCCCAGTGAGCAAAAATACAACTTTGCACTTTCACCCATGGGCGCTGCAGGTCCCCGTGGAACAGCGCAGAGCTGCCATGCACAGGGTGAGTTACGATGAGCCTTTTCACTCCTCATTTCAGTCAGCATTTCTGCTGCTCCAAGGTGCTGCGGGGGGGGGCTGGGGCTGCCACCAGGGGGGCAACACCGAGGCTCCCCTGGGAGCTCCCTGGGCAAGGATAGAGACCAAATTGCAAAGGCCCTTGAACTTGGGTTGCTCTCAGGTCTGTAGGTCTAGCTTGACATTTAAAAAAAAAAACCAAAACAACACAAAGTGAAACTGAGTTTGGTTTCCTGTGTCTCAAACCAACTTTCCACCAAGCTTGAGGGCCACTGCTGGCTTCGGTGCAGCCTGATGTGATGGGGACCACCTCCTGTGGAGCGGGGCCCAAGAGCTGGATTGATGGGAGGAGAGGTGACCAGCCTTGTGAGCTCCCCAAAACTGCCTCCCTGCCTCGGACAACCCGTGGGCTTGAGGAGTGGTCGCTCTCACCCCACGGGGTCTTGTCTTTCAATGTCTGTGTCGAGGGTCAGCCCGGAGCCATCCCGCTGCAGCCAATGCTGTTCAAGCAGAATGGTGCCAAATCTGTCCCGGCATCTCAGTGCTCAGCCTCCAGCCTCGGCTCCCTGCACCTGGACGCAATCACAGAGCCGGCTGGAGAATGGGAAAAAGCCATCGGATCCAGTTCACCAGCAGCTGCTGTTTATTTACCCGAGATCCTTCCTACCAAGGAAAGATGGAGGAGGGAACAAAGCGCTTCCCACCCCCTCCAGGCTGCCACTCCAGGGATAATGCGGGGTGCGGGGGATGCTCCAGTGGAGGGGGGGTGACGTTCTCGGCAGAGCTGCAACGGGACCACGGCAGGTTTGGCCTTTCCCAGCTCAGCGCCGGGGGCCCCGGGGAAGCCCACATCTGTGTGCGGGGGAGCTGGGCCAGCGCCGGTGTCCTGCGGGGGCGAGCAGCGGAGGAAGCCAGCCGCGGGGCTGCAGACCCATACTACCCCGTGGAGGCGGGGGGCGTTCGCATTCTTCTCCGCTTTTCTTTCTATTCCTCCCCCCTCCAAAAAAAAAAAAAAAAAAAAGAAAACCATACAAGCTCTGGAGTTAATTAAGCAAAGGACAGAGAGTCTGGGATGTGCTGGTGTGTAGCTATGAAGGCGATTCTGCTCCAATGGGAAAAGGGTTTTGCTTCTTGAAGGCTTCCCCTCATGCGGTGTCGTGCTTTGCACTGGCCATGGCCTGAATCCTGGGGCTGGCGGGGTTGCTCGGTGCTCCCCATGGCATCCCCCACACTCCCTCTGATGATCATCCCTGACGATGTGAGCGGGGCCAAGCTCAGCTCCAGTGCTGCCATAGGGTTTGTCACTGCAGCAGAGAGTGAGTTACAGCTGATACCATGTCTCTGTCCCCTCCTTGCCAAGAAGACCTGGGCATGTCACGACCCTGCTTTGTGCCTTAGTTTTCTCTTTGCCTGTTGCCTGCTGTATATAAATTCTGAACTTTTTTTTGGCAGAGCAGCTCTGTACAGCGCCTTGCACCATAGTGTCGGAGTAAGACTTGCAATACTCCCACTTCAACTTATAGCAGTGAATTGAAAGGCACATGAGACAGGAGCCCACCAAAAAAATCTCCTCTTCTAGCCCTGGGATTAGGGCATTTATCCCAGGATACAGGCTCTGCCACACCAGAGCAGGCAGGCATTCCTCAGGGGAAGGAGACACGTCCCAGTCTGCATCTATGCCATTGTGCTCAGCTGAACAGTGGGATGGGGAACCAAGGGGAAAATCAAATTTGCACCCTGAGCCTGGAGATTTGTTTCCCATTATTGTTGTAGGAATAATTAAAAATTGTTGGCTACATTGTTCTTTTTCACCTTCTCATAACCCACTTGCTGTATTTGATGCCCCAACCTCCTCTGATAATTGTCTTGCAGTGTGCTTTTATGGTTTTTCTCATTGCTACTCCACCATTTGCCGGTAGCACTTTGCCCGCCTGCCTGAGCAAGGGTCCCTCATCCCCAGTGCTCGGCTGGGAGGCCAAGACAGGTCCCCATGGACCAACACGGGGCAGTGATGGATGCCCACATTGCCCTAAATGACAGAGCACAGGTATGGAGGGGACAGAGCCACCACATGGTGCGATGCTCTCCTGGGCTGGCCAAGGAGCAGAGCTATTATCCTGGATGGGTTATTGCTGCTTTATTCCTTCCCGTGTTGCTGGAGCTGAGTTTGAGTGGGATCTGCCTTGGCAGCCTTGCATTGCACTATATAGACCCTGGCAGAAAAATGCAGAGAAAGCTGCTGCCTGGGGAAAGCACGCTCCCGGCCCTGGGGATCAACGGCGCGATCCAGGCGGGAAAGCACGAGCATCGCCGGGATGAAGGCTGCCAGACGAGCGGGCCGGCGGGGACCAGCCGTGTCGTCCGTGTTAGACAAATAAACAGAGAGCCCCGGGCTGGCGGGGGCTCTCCGGCAGTGACCGGTGGCGGTTTAACAGGTCACCCGGCCCCCGCGGCTGCCATCTGCTACTGCAACCTGCGGGTCCCCCAGGGCTGGCGGGAGGCTGCATGTGGGGGTCCCTGAGGGGATGGGGATGGCAGGACAGGAATGAGGAAGAGGAGGAGGGAAAGCTGCTCCTGGCAGCTTGGGGAGCAAGGCTGGCGTGAGGCCGTGAGCTGGAGAAGGCATATTCTGGCAGAATAATAATGAAAATAAACCTCAGTAGACTTATTTTTAGCCTTGCTGATGATGCTGGGACTATTTAGAGGCTGGCTGACACTGTGGTCTGGGGCTCTTCGACGAGCCCCAGTTATCTTGTGTTTTGTCCTTCCATCGTAAAACTCGGTAGGACAGAGAATTATTTCTGTGCGTTGGTCAAGGAGCCCATGCCTGGGATGCCTGCACCCTTTGGTGTGGCAAATAATAAATACAAATAATGATTCACCAAGAATTTACTATGTCTGATACAAACTATCCAGCTGTTCAAATGGGGAGAAGGAAATCCACAGGGATAAGGTTGTTGGGGCATGGGTTTTGGTCAGTCTAAGAGTGAGATGGCTGCTGGATCAGGCAGGTAACTTGTCAGACAACAAGGCAGATGTTTAGAGTCTTTTCCAAATACACATGAGCAATGTCAGTGACAAAAAAACCCAAATCAAACAAACCCCACCTTTGTGGAGATTAAATGAGAATCAAAGAAGAAGAGGAGGCGGTAGGGTCTTGCTACAGGCACGCTGGAGAGGGAGATGGGGTAGCTGGGTTTGAGTGACAACGGGCAGCTTATTAAACCGCACATGCTCCCATGGGTGGACGGGGACAACAGCGATGCTGCCCTTCTCACAGGGCACAGCCAGCCCCCCAGGATGTGTCCCAGCTTTGCTGCGTGGGGTCAGAAGAAAGGGACCTAGAGTCAACCTCATGCACAGCAAGCCAGTACCTCTTACATTTCAGTCCATGCAGTGAAGCAACTTTCAGGGAAACTAACAAAAACCATTTTTTAATGGCTTTAAACCCTCCCTGCAAGAAGGTTTGACAGGGCAAACACATGCAGACCCATAAATTAGCTGTAATAGCTGAAGCCCCATTGTGTAGGCAATGGCTCGCAGCACACAACAGCTACTCCTGGTTAACAATGCGAGGAAAGTCACTCCGCACATTAGTTATCCTTTGACACAAAGTGCAGCTGCAGGAATACCTCAAGTGGGATTTTAATAAAAGACAATCATGTTCTTGCGGCTCTGCACATTTGAGAACGAACCCATGGAGATAACGGACCCAGGCTCACAGTGATAAACATGTCAAGATAATTAAAATTATGTCTTTCCTCTAACAGAAAGGGCAAGATCCTCATCTGATGCAAGCTGTTGTAGCTCCACACAGTCAGTGGAGTCACTCCTGCTCACCCCACTGGAGACTGAGCCCATGGAATTGGCAGCAATGAAATGGGATCCAGCAACCAGGCTCTGTGAATGCAACATGGTCAAAAAGGTCGCTGTTTCGTTGTGCGTGCCAAATTCTCATCTTTCCCCATCCAACATAAATCCAGGATTTTTGTATGTGTGTGCAAATGTCATTGTAGGAGCTAAGCTGAAGGCAGACAAGCTGCCTTTGCAATAGGGGAGCCAGCTTTCAGGGCTGCAGGCGGTGCAGAAAGGACTGGATGCAAAGTGAAGGACTCAGATGAATTTTCAAAGTGGGAGTGATGCCGAATTTGGCTGAGAGGCTGTTGCAGGGAGCAGGGACAGCAGGAGAGCGGGGTCACACACATGCTTGGGAAGGGCTGGGGGCAGCCTTCACTGTGATGAGAAACACCAAAATTCCACAGGACAGCCTGGGCCAGGTTCCCGGAGGACTTCCAGGCAGGGAGAAGTGCTGGAAAATGGCAGCCTGAAGGAAAACGTCTGGAGAAGTCTCTGGCAGCAGGAGGGGAGAGCAAGCAGGCAGGATTGCCCTGCAGAGGAGGAGCAGGAGCGTGCATGGGGTCGGTGTCAGGGCTTGTCGGCACAGAGGAGCAGAGCAAAGCTGCTATTGTGGAATAAAATATGCTGGAATGTGGACACGCCTATTCCAGAATAAAGCTGCTTTTTCCTAATTTAACTTAATCCACTATTTGTTTTTATTATTTTTATCATCATCAGATGCAGCTAATTTGGAAAAGCTGTTCCAATTAATTTCCCTGCATAGACAAGCAGTTACACGCTGGAAAGCCTTTGTCTGTTCGGTGGCAGCCTGACCAGCAGCTTCTATTCATTTCAAACCCAGCTCCTTTCTTCTTCCCTCTGACCATTTTTTTTTACTTTGTCTCATCAGACCATGAGGGGAACAGGAGTGGAAATTTTTCCTGGGAGCACGGAGCCTGGTAGCCCTGTTTATGGGAGGGAGAGCAGGGAAAAAAAATGCTACTTAAAGGGAGGGAAGACAAGGACCTCAGGAGACCCAGAGTCCAGGGCAATGGTCAAGGAGGTCACAATGACCACACGGACGACTACAAGGGATTTGGCATGAGGTAGTGTCTGCCATCCCCTCTCTTTAGACTATTTAAGCCTTGGGTATTGCACAGCCTGAGACCTCAGCAGGGGGGCAGGAGGCTGGAGTGCACTGGCTTGTCCACACTGGAGAGACCCACAGCTCGAATCAGGGACAGAATGGCAGCTGTTGGTGGCACTAAGACTATGCCCAGGATCAAGAAGCCCCCTTAGATGCATCCACAGTGCTGAACGGTGGGAGCATCCCATGCCTGGGGGGGGCTGCAATTGCTGTGCTGCTCCCATCAAGGCAGAGCCGGCTCTCACGGAGCCCAGATGTTGCAGAGGAAGCTGCTGAAGAATGATCCATCCTTTCCTTTGGCTTGGAGATGAAAGCAGTTCGCAGGAGCTCGGGTTTTTGCACAGCTCCTTCAACAGTGCCTCTCCAGCTTTTGGCCAGAGTGAGCCGAGACTGGGGGGACCTGCATGTAGGGAAAAAAACAAGACACAAACTGCTGTCTCCAAGATTATTTTCTCCCTTTGATTCTGCAGTCTGTCTTTTTTCCTACTTTTTTCCTAATCCTCCACCCTTTTGCTCTGGGAATCCACCATCTCCTCACTCCATCCCACGTGGTCTTGTCCTTTGGCACTTCAGAGACTTGGCTCATCCTCCTGCCGACTGGCAAATGTTGGGAGGCCACAGCTATGCATTCATCTCCAAAAGCAACCCGAAAATGGTCCAGTCCATCATCCCCTGTGGTCTGGGCAATGGAGCCAGTCCCAGCAAAAAGAGCCAAGTGTATCCTTTGCTTGTGTGGCAGGGAGCTCGTGAGATAGAGACGCTGGGGGAGAAGGATGCAGGCTAAAAACCCAAAGTCTCCTGCCAGATGCTGAGTGCACCTAAAGAGATGGCAGTGGCTGATACTGGAAGGAAGGACAGCCAGATTTTCTCCCTTCTAGGCAATTCCTATGTTGTTTGTGGAGTCTCTCTCCCTCCCAAGGCTTGATCTTGAGAGACACTATACATGCCTTAAAATCTTGGTGCAGGACTGTTGCAAGCTGTTCAACAGGAAATCAGGTTATCATTTGGTACAGTGCCCTTTTTCCCTTCTTCTCCTCTTTGTAGCTTCGAGGTGGCTGTGTTCAGGGGAAGCTCATGGGCAATATTCCCATGCCCAGCCTCTGATGAGTCAAAAAACGAAGTCTTCTGCCCCATCAATGTATTTGGTCCCTCTCACCCAGTGCTTGCTGGAGCTGTACCTCCACGCTAATAAAGCCTGGTACTTTGTAGGGGCAGGCCCACAAGAAAACAACAAAGAGCTTTAATGAAAGGGATGTGCTGCCAGTCTGCTCCCTTTTCCCGTGTTTGTATGGTCCTGATTTCCGCACAGAGACTCTGATCTGCAAGTTGTATTCATGACCATAAACCAGAGATTAGCTCTTATCTCTGGCAGGCAGTAATATCAGGCACCAGCCCTCGCTCCAGAGCATTGCCAGCTGAGGACCAGCTCAGCGCACGAAGATGAACTTGTTGGAAGAGGAGGCGGTAAACAACGTGGGGAAAACCAGTTGTGGGAGGTGAACCTGGAGGATGGGACGATGCCAACCTGCCCCAGGCTGCAAGGGAGCCCCGAGCCCCAGTGCAGGGCAAGAGGCAGGGGAGGAAGCGGTGATTAGACACCAGCATCTGCAATCAAGAGGCAGGAAGCGTGATCGCCGGGAAACGCTCGCCTCTCTTACCGTTCGCGATAAGCCGCCAAGTGCCCCACAGAGGAGGCACCCAGCCCTTCCGTGCCGCCCGGCGCGGTGCCCAGCAGGCAGCACCCAAGCCCTGCGCACACAGGGAGCTGGTCCTCGCTGCTGAGCTGCTGGCAATATTTCCCCGGGTTTCCAGTGGCCACTAATTGCCAGGGCTCCTACAGAAATCCTCAAGCCTGTTGGCTCGCAGGAGGGGTGTCCCAGCGGGGAAGTGTTCCCAGTATCAACCCTTCCCTTTCTCTGGCAGCGGGGTATTGTTGTACCTGGATGAAGGAGCTGTATAGACAGGCAAAAAAACGGGGCTGGCTTGGAGTCTTACTCATAGCAAGACAATTGTTCCGCTTACGTAGGGGTTTGGATGGATTCAGCAGTGGAGTATGTGGGAACAGGCTTTGGTCATCAGATGGCTGCAAGAGAGAAAGAGCAAGAGAGGGAGAGAGAAAGAGAGGAGATGGAGAAGAAAAAAGAAAGAGAAAGAAAGCAAACAAAGAGAAAAGAGAAGAGAAAAGAAGAGAAGAGAAGAGAAGAGAAGAGAAGAGAAGAGAAGAGAAGAGAAGAGAAGAGAAGAGAAGAGAAGAGAAAAAAGAAAAGAAAAGAAAAGAAAAGAGAAGAGAAGAAAAGAAAAGAAAAGAAAAGAAAAGAGAAGAAAAAAGAAAAGAAAAGAAAAGAAAAGAAAAGAAAAGAAAAGAAAAGAAAAGAAAAGAAAAGAAAAGAAAAGAAAAGAAAAGAAAAGAAAAGAAAAGAAAAGAAAAGAAAAGAAAAGAAAAGAAAAGAAAAGAAAGAGAGGGGGAGAAAAGGGGAGAGAGTGGGAGAGAGTGGGAGAGAGAGGGAGAGGGAGAGAGACCCTTTTGAAAGCCTTAAACCTGCCTCTTTATCTCCCTAATCTGTATTTCCCCCCCCAAAGCCTCTTTCTGTACAGGATGAAAGCAGATTTCTCCTCTTTATTTTCTTTTTCTGTGTCCTTTAGGAAGGCATTTGCTCGAGACTAATTGAATTTTCTGCCCGTGGAGAGAAAGACACGACACAGAGTGAGTTAAAGTCCGACACCAGGACAGGGCGCAGGAGCCGTGTTAACTGGTGTGGGGGACAGCCCCTCACTTAACAAAAGTGTTTAATTCTGTCCCCTCTTGTTAAGAAGGGGCGGAAGGAGGGGATATTTATTCTGTTCTTTTCTCAAGGTTTTTCCTTTCGGGTCACAAAGTGCCCCCCACGCTCCTGGCCCCCCTCCTCTCCCTGCTTTTGTGGCAGCAGCAGCTGGTGGGTTGCAAAGGGGACAGGCTTTGTCTTTTGACACACTTGAACATTTCTGCACAGAGCTGGGGAAACCTTTCCCTTCCCCACCTCTTGCCTTTCCGGGCAAGGAGGAGGGAGCAAGGGGCAAGCAGCGGAGTTATGGCCGAGGGGATAAAACGGCACAAAGGGTTCTGGAGCCGCGGTGGACAAGGCATCGGGGTCGGGCTGTGCAGGGTAGTGGTGAGCAGATGGTGATGGGTGCTGGGGAGGGGGTGGGATGGCCCCGAATGCCAGGGAGGCTTGTGTCAAGCAACCGGCTGAAGGGAGGGGGGAGAAAGCAATGCAAGAGGCACAGATCCCATAAAGGAGAGTGCAGGGGCTGCCTCTTCCCAAATCTGACAAAGAAGCCTCTTCTTTCCCTTTGTCACACCCCAGAGACGGATCCCAGTTAATCTTCTGGCCACGACACGTGGAGGATTCGCTTGGTTTATGCTATAAGTCCATAAAAAGAGCTCCTTTTTCTGTAAGCAGACCCTCGAGTCTTCCATGAAGGATGTGCAAGTCCAAGAATGGGCCATTGGGGCTGAGCCCCAGGAACGGGTGCAATCCAGCTGTGTTTGACACCAGGACCATTGCTAGATGTAAGGAATGCCATGGTGCAACCCAGCGGTGGTGGCCTGGGGCTGGAACGAGATCAGGCTCCTCATAGGCATGAGCAGGAAATTGGGGCTTGACCCCTGAGCTAACCCTGCAGCAGTGAGCATAACCTGCCTGCGCCCACCCCATACCTTATGGGTTTGCAGCCTGGGAATGGTCCCAGCGCCTTCTCTGTCTTGGGCAAAGCGAAAAGTAGAAAGCTAAAAACCAGCTTAAAGAAGAAAACTTTTTCATGAGCTCACAGCTTGAATTGAAGACACCACTGTCTTCTCCATGACCAAGCACCTCGTCTGAGATCCCCAGCCCTCCTTACCTTGAGGCAAGACCACATCTTTATTCTGCAGTGAAAACTAAGCCCTCGCAGCCTAATTGCTGTTGCTGGGTGCTTACCTACAGCTGATACCCCACAGCCTGCGCCAGGAGAAGGTCCTCCCTTCTCAGGCTGAAGATGGGAGTACGTGCGGACACTAAATGATAAGCCTCCCAAATTGTAGCCAATGGCCTGATTGAAGTCTGTCCGGCTCTCCCCTGTACTGGTGCAATCTGGTAGCTTCAGTGGGTAGACACTGGGGTAAAACCAGTATGAGGTGAGCGAGAAGAGAGATGTGAGTTTTAAACTTTGCGCGGCACTGGACACTTACATAAAGCTTTGGGAAATGCCTGCTTCCGCAGGAGCTTTCAAGAGTCCTTATGAGTGGAAAATAAATAGATACATTCATTATCCAAATGGTCTTATTTTTGTGGTGCCTCTTGAGTAAACCCACTTCTGAGGCTGTCCTAATTGCTTTGCAATAGAGCAGAGATAAATATTTATCAAACAGCTGCATCAGGAAACCACGGTTCAGAGAACCAGTATCAGGCAATGTGTCTCGGGAAGGATGAGTCTGAGTGGTTTTAACTTGCTGACCTGTCAGGCTTCCTCCCTCGCATGAGGCAGAGCTTCACCCAAGCCCGGACCCACGTGGCACCACAGCAGTCCCATACCGTCACTTGGAGCTGGTCACGCAGGGCCTTTGGAGGACTCTTCTTCATGCTGGAGTCCCCGCCATTGCCCTGTCCCATTGACCCGGTGTTTTCTGACACCTTTTCTTCCTCTGACTTCATGGCCTTGCTCGCTTTCTATTAAAAACCCCAGAGATGTGGCCCATATTCCTCTGGGAGCCCCAGTGCTAAAAGACACCCACATGCAAATATTTAGCCATGCTATTATTAGCGCAGGAACATCCAACCAGATGGCAACATTTCTAGGTCTTGCTGCACAAAACTGGCTCTTCAGAATAAAACAGGCTGGGACAGAGCTCCGGGATTGCCCTCCACTCCCTAAGATCCCACACCGCTGCACCAAGGCAGCAGGACACATAGGACAAGGGCTTTTCTGCATCTTGCACGTGTGGGACATCCCCTCAGCAAGCGGCGTTTCATCTAAAAAGAGAGGAAATTATGCTGACAATCAAATTTGGGGGTTTGGTGTGTCAGACAACAGGGTTGGTTTGCATGTATTCACTGCATGGGCGTGCAGGTCTCCCCTTGCTCCGGGTGTACCTGATGCCTCAGCAGAGGAAGCATTTTGCATTGACCGCAATCCACCATGTGCTATCCATAGCAGGGGAGAGCAGAAATGCTTCTGTTAAAGTTAACATCAGCGTTAAGCAGCCTCAATAGCAAAGAAGAGCAGAATTTCCTCTGCTGCTCAGTTTGTGCCCATCCTTTAAAAAACTTATCCTCTTGAGCACTCTCTCAAGCTAGAAATGCCCAAGGAGATGATTTTAATGCCAAGCACAAGCCAGCTGAAGTGCCGGTCTAAACTTCAAATGGATGACGTTCCTGTTTAATTGGGAGCGGGTGGTTTTTTGACTCATGCAAAGGGCATGCTATTTTTATAATGAGCTGATTTCAGATCACAGCCTCCTTATGTTAGGCTCTGAACATACATCTAATGAAAGCCAGGTCCTGCCTAGAAGCCCATACAATGGGCTGAGAGTTGGGAAGAGCGCGCAGAAACATCTCACCCCGGGGCTTTGCAAGGTTGCCCGCCAGGGTCTGTTTTTTCCATCCTCACTCATGTCAGAGAAGTTAAATATTTACTGGAGCTATTAAATATTTATGCTAAGCTGCTCCTCCCGTGGGGAGGCATCCTATCGCCAGCTCCCGGGGGTCTACAGCCAACTCACTCACGTGCCTGTGCTCAGCTAAGCTCTGCTCCAGAGTGCAAACACGTGGGGACTTCATGGGGCTGCCTTGTCCCGTAGGGAGGGGAAGCCTCTGGCTCTGGCACCAATAATACTATTAGGTGATGGAACTGATGGTTCTTTGGGTGTCTTCTTTAAAGATCAAGTCTTTCAGGAAGGTGTGCGTTGCTCTTTGCTGTCCTTCCCCCTATGGTTTGTGATGAACTTCGTCCCTGTTGTGCAAGAAGCTGGGTGAGAACATCCAGCCTGACCCAGCTCTGGCTCCCTCCATCCTCCTGGCAGGTCACAATCACCACCAGGAGAGCAGCAGGACTCGAGGCAGTGGGTCCTTAACCCATAGTGTCCAAGGGGACCCATGGTCAACACAGTAAGAGCAGGAAACCTGGTGGTAAAGCCAAACCTTCCTGCTCTGCAAAGCACAAGGCGCACTCAGGAGAAGTCCCATCCCCAGGGATGCCAGCAGCAGCCCCGGGATGGGCTCCCTTCTCCCTCCTGGGCTGAGCGGGTTAACACTGCTGCGCCTCCGCGCTTGGAATGAGGCCAGAGGAAAAAGACTCCACCGTTTCCCCGTCCGCCTGCAAAACAGGCTGACTGTTTTCTCCAGCGGCAGAAGGCTGTTTATTCTGGGCCAGATTCAACAGCATGTCATCCCCCCAACCCCGATCCCCGGCCCCTGGCGGGGCTGAAGGGCACAACCTGCCCAGGGGGAGCCAGTCACTCTCCCTGCATGGCATGACCCCACCGGTTGCTGTTCTGCCCTTCCTGTCCCCATCCCTTTCCTTTCCTCCCTGTCCCACTCCAAGAGGGGCTGGGGACGCCCTTTCCTGCCTGGCACCCGGCTGGCCTGACAGCAGAGACGGTGCTGCGAGCACCACAACACCGTCCCCCCTTCCCCTCTCCCAGCCAAAGCCCCACGACATTATCAGCCTCTCCATCGCCTATCAACCTGAAAAAAAGTGCCTGGGAAAGAAAGAAGAAAGAAAGGAAAAGAAAGGAAGAAAGAAACCAGCCTTTGGCTCAAGCGTGCCAAAGGGAGCAACAGTGCACGCGGGTTTGGCTCACTTTCTTGCCAGCTCTTTTCCCAGCAGAGTGATAAGAGACAGGGCAAGGGCAATCGCAAGCTAAGCAGGTCCCAGCGGCTTGGCCAGCTCTGGGCTGGGATGGCCAAGGGACACTGAGTGGTCCACAGGGACATATTTCCAAAATAAAGTCATTTTGGTGCTCCTCCAGCACCGCCAGCCACCCGACAGCCTGCTGCAAAACATCGCTGTTACCCCCATGGCTGAAATAAAGCTGTGAGGATCCCTGACCCGGCAGACGTGCATCTGAGTGCTCCCCAGGCAGCCCCCTCCTCCAGCCGCAGCAGTTTTCAGTGCAAAGAGCAGCACACGGGCTTGGCTGGATGCGCCTGCAGCCCCCGCAGCCTCCCCAGCGCTCCCGCGTTCCCCTCCACCCCATCTCCTCTCCCTCTCATCCTCTCCATCTTCCATTTTTTCCCCAGCATTGCCCCTTCCTCGCTGGGTACATTCACACACGCTCAATAGGGTGCAAATGTGGTCTGTGCACCAGCCTGGTTTGCTCGCTGCAAACTGAGCTCGGCTCATCCTGAGCACAGGATGGATGTTTGGGGCCCAAAATATGGCTGGCCTTGTAGAAGGGCAGCTTGGAGGTCAGTTTTGAGCTCCTCAGCTTGCAGCACTACACAGTATACCCAACCTGCTGGAGGATGGGGTCTGTGGGCTTCGGTCACTGGGAGAAGTAGGACACTTTTGAGCATGCAAGCCATGCGTGTGAGATACCAGTTGTTCTGGGAGAGGGCTCCAGAGGAACTTGATAGTTGAAAATTAAGGCTAGGAAAGGTTTGAAGGCACCCCAGGAGACAGAGCCATGAGGCCCAGTCTGCAAAGCCTTCAAAGTCCCCTGTTCACCTCAAGCCATCCAGTGTGCCCCCTGCTCCAGCCCCACAACCAATTGCCAAAGCCCCTCTCCACCTCTCAGCAGCCCCAGAGCTAATCCCCTCCATCTCCACACACGGATAAAGAGCAAACCCTGTCCTTCTGCTCTCCCATGGGATCCCACTCATTGAACACTAGTCCATGCTGTCCTAGAGGTCCTGGAAAAGGATAGGATCCTAAGACCATCCTCTGCCCTGAGGCAATGGTATCATACAAGGCTCCCTGGAAGATGACAGCTTCAGCCCTAAGAACTTCATGGAACAGCTTCTGAAATCAGGAGGCCCCACAGGGTTTGCCCACCTCAGTCTCCAGCACAATCTGGAAATGCTGCAGCATGCAGCCGGCATGCTCAGCTCACCCTGACCACTGCTCCCCAGTCCTTCATCTTAGTCACGTCTTTCTTACCATAATAAATTAAAAATCAAATGGGTATTACGGCACTGATGGCCATCCTCATTATCATCTCATCAGCATTAAATTAGCAACCCTGACAATGCCCTGATAGCAGCACCGTGGGGCCAAAATAAGCAGCAATAACAAAAGGAAATCAATCCCTCCATTGCAGCCTGCGGGGCTCAGGCTGTCCTGGCAGGTGATGCATGGCTGGGCATTCAGGGCCATCCCACCAAAGAGACCATTTCCTCATAACTTCCACACCAGGGATGATCAGCACCCTGTAAAGGACCCCAACAAGCTGGCAGCCAGGAGCTGGGACCCCTTTGGTGGGCCTGGGAGCCTGTCCTTTTACATAGTGCAAATGGGTTGGAGGAGAGATGCCAATTCCCATCAGAGGAGGTTGGGACAGAGAAAAGCTAATGATGGCCTTATGAAGAGAACTCTTCTCCACGACAGGGAGACAGGGGTGACTGCAGGGCACCCTCTGCCTGGAAACCTCATCTGAAATAGCTGTGGATGCCTCATCATCATGGCCCATCCCCAGCTGATGTGAGCAAGAGTAGGCTTGAACCCACCAGCAAAGGTCTCAGTGACGTTTCGCTCAGAGCCTCTTGCCGGAAGGGGCTGTGGAAGGGGTAACCCGCTCCTCCTTCCTCATCTTCCTGGAAAATGGGCAGAAAAAGAAAAGTTGCAGCAGTCAGGGATAGTTTCACCCCAGCTCAGGGTCTGGACAGAGCAGCCATTGGAGGCAGACACTGTCAGGATGGCTCGGGCTACTCCTGCTCCCTGGAGAGAGGTGCACGGAGAGGTGGGACACACACCCCTTGGGAGGGGTTCCTGTTTTGAGGGAAGAAGAAAAGGACACGGACGTGGCGGTCAGGGATGTACTGTTGGCCCTGCTAATAGAAACCCTCTGTATAAACAGGGAGAGGATCCAACAGAGATCAGAGATGGTTTTTCTTTCAAGAAAATTAAACATTTAAAACATTTGAGAACACACGCCCTCACCCCCCGGACAGTAATTAACTTCTTCCTGTGCAGAGCATGGAGCACTTTCCAAAAACAGAGTTAGATGGATTATTTTTCAAAGGAAATGTTGTTGAAAGGATCTTCAGTTATGTCCTAAAGTGGGAAAACAGTCACAGTGACCGAGGAAGAGCTTGCTCTGTGCATGTGCTATGTTGTGGCTGCCCCAGGAGATGGTGACACTCCAGATGCTGCAGGTTTGGGGGCCACGTGGTGGCTGAGCAGCAGTCACTTTGTTCAATGGAAAAAAGTCCTTGTTTGGTCATTGTAGGACCCTAAAAATCAATGCAAAGTAAACTAGTCACCAGCAATGAAAAAAAAAAAATCCCAATCTCAACCCGTGAGGGATACATTGCATTTCCCCAACACACCATGACGGGGGAATCTTGCAATGAGAAAGAGGATATAAATTCAGATGCAGATGCAAACATATGCAGTGTTCAAGGGGATTTGCATCCCACGTCCCCATCTGAGCCCATCTTCCTGTGAACTCAGGATGAGCTCAGTCCTCGTGAATCTCCGTTCTCAGAGCAGTAGCATGAAAAGAGGCAGCTGGTATGTGTGTTAAACAAGCACAGTGTGAATGACATCCCGGCAATAAAAGGACTCCACTGCTAGCCAAGGTGTTTGGTGGGAACGAAATAACTTCCCAGGCTGATCCCACCACACTCCCCAAGCCTGCAGAGAGGCAGGGAGCAGCACGGGGAGGCAGGACCGGATAGAAATGTGTAAGAGCTGGTCTGGAGAGACAATTGTACTTTGTAGCAAAGTTTGAGGTTTGGATGTTTGTTTTCAGTGCTGCATTGGGAGGAAAATAAAACCCAACATTTTTTGCAAGACATGCTTGTGGGGAAACAGCCATTCTCTGGTTGAAAAGGTCAGGTTTGCTTTCCATATCTCCCTCACATCAAAAATGTCCTGCAATCCCTGGAGCTCAGGAGAAAATTTCCTCTTGCAAAGTTAAGTGAGGGCAGGCCTGTGGGGAGAGCTGATTTCTTTTCCTAGACCAGCGGGAGCCAGCTGGGAGAAACGGGTCTGGGTTGGAAGACCCAAATGCTCTTTCAGGTCTGGGGTAAAGGGTCAGGAAACAACAGGAGCCTGAACGTCCACCAGCACAGGGCAGCAGGAGCATGGCTGGAGATGGGTCAAAGCCAGTGGCAGGTTTGCAAAAGGAAATGGTGTTATTGGGACAGAAGGACAGCCATGGTCCAGTACAGAGCCAGTCCGCTGTCACCGCACAGCGGCTTTGGCCAAGAAGCTGGGTGCTCAGCAGGACCTGCCTGCCTGGGCAACATGGGCAGCCCAGGACACCATACCCAGGATGACCACTTTGGGGCCCTGTCCTAGAGCAAGGGACAGCAGGCACTGTCGTCACCCAAGGCTGCACGTGGCCTGTGCCAGGGCAGCCCTTGCACTCCTCCCCAGGGTACGGCACCCACCGGAGGCTCACGTGGCCCCACAGAGCCAGGGTGTGGTGCCACATTTGGCATGGGAAATGATACGCTTGGGGTGGGAAGTCTTCTGCTTCTGCTCCTGAAATTTCTTTTCATTCCTTTTACTCTTTAAAATCCTAAAATCACCACAAAATTTCTGAATCCCCTTTGGGTACCTCTCCTCTCTGACTTCATGTTACAGTCTTCTCTTGTCTGATATTTAGCTTTTAGCATCTTTGCTCTAGTTAGGATCTTTCTGCATCAACATCGCGCGAAGTTTTGGCACCGCTGACCAGTATCTCCCTTATAAAGAGACATCCAGTGCTGAGCCTGGGAGGATGTCGAATGCATACAAAGAAAAAATAATTCAAAGAGACAAGACAAAGAGATCTGTTGGATGGGGACCAGTGCATCTGGGGAAACATCTTTGTTTCAGAGGGGAAAGAGAGCAAAAGGGAGAAAAAGAAAGAAAGAGAGGAAAAAGGCATCCGGACCTGGATTACTCCTTGCCTGCAGGTGTGTGTGTGGGGAAGGCAGGGCAGCACCATGCATTTTTGACATTAAAAGCATTGCAGGCTGGCCACCTTTGGCTGTTCACTCTACACTCCCTCCCGGGAGTGTTGTGTTCCCGTGCCCGCAGGCAGCGCACTCTGTCCTTTTCTCTTTTCCCCACCATCTGCCATCGCAAATTCCCCCCCGAGCGTCTCCCGCCCCGGCATAGAGTTTCAGCCCAGGGTAGAAAACAAGAGGGAGAGAAACCCAAACCCAACCTGCGGCAGCACGGGGAGGGAAAGGGCCCGGATTGTGCCTGGTCCCCATCACAGTGTCACCTGGCCTCTGCTGCTGGGTGCTTCAGGGGGACCCCTGGGTGCTAGCAGGCACTGGGGGCTGCTTGTCCCAGGCTGGGGCAGGAGAAGGATGGGGAATGCAGGGCTGTGCACACAGTGGGATCCTCTTTCCTTGTATGGACAGGGCCGCTGGCAGCAGAGTCCCCCTTAAACCCATTGTTTCAAATTACAAAGCCACCCCGATCCCACTGAGCCACCTCAGATCCAAGGAAAGAGCCGGCAGCTGCTTTGAAATCTAGACTGGAGTGTCTCCAGCAGGCAGTGCTTAAAACAACAGCTGGGCTCCCTCCCCACAGGGACACAGAACCCCAGCCCTGGGTACCAGGGAGGGGACCGTGGGCTTGGAGTAAGGGGTAAGGGAAAAGAGCATTCGGATCTGGAACAGGGCTCCCACAGCCCCCCAGAGCAACCAGCACCCTCCTGCATCACTCCTGGCTGTTACCCACCTCCCTTAAGGGCCCAGAGAAGACCCCGAGTCCTGGCAAGTGATGCACAGGCGTGCTTTCTTGCATCCCCATGCACACTGGTCCCTTTTGCATGGCCCACAACAGTTGCCATGTGAGACTTCTCCTCTAGCATGTGTTCAACCCGTTGTCCCCTGAAAGAGAGCAATTGCAGGCAAAGGTCTGGAATAATTACATTTACGCCAAGTTTATTGCCCTAAATTGGGCTTAAACCCTTTTGTGCCCACCAGGGCGTTTAGCATGCCCTCCTGGGTCTTCCGCCACCCATCCTCAACCTTGAGACCCTCTGTGGTAGCGGGAGCTGGGAGGGTGGACGGGGGGCACCAGGGGCTGGTGGTCCCACGGGCTGATCTAATTCTCCACGCGTTGTTAACTACCCCTCGGACAGTCACAGAGGAGAGCACAGGGCCATCACTGGGACAAACTTGGTCATGCTCAGCCACATTCCTGCCTTCAAAAGGGCCTGGGGTGCCTTGGCCTTAGTGGAGAAGGGCCCCAGGAGATCACATTACTCAGGGCTTTTGTAACCTTAACAGCCGTGAAGGCGTAGCAAAAAACTATTAGTGTGCATGGCTCTGTGTGCAAGAGGGTCGGGGAGGCACCATCCTCTTGAGCTCAGCCTGGCATTAATCCCCCTAACAGATTAATGATGCTTAGCGCTTTGAAGAGGAGAAAAAGGAGATGGGAGACTAACTGGGGAAATCAGCAGGACAAGAGCCGGCGTGTACTCCCCCCAAAGCTCCAGACAGCGTTTGGGGAATCGGCTTCTCCCTTGGGGAGCTCAGGGCGTCTGCATGGGGAGCTCAGCCTGTCCCTGGGACCACAGCTGGACAGAACCGGGTGGGTGAAACCTCCTTTGGGATGTGCCACCAGCTGAGATGGGGTGACAGAGACCAATGGTTGTAGCTCAGTACACACCTGGAGCCACAGATCTGTGCCCCCTGCTCCTCCAGGGATGCTAAGCTCCTGCCACACACCTGGCCTGTGTCAGGAGCCAAATTCAGACCTCAGCCCCACAGCCTTAAGCCCTGGCACGCTTGTGCCTTGTCACTATGAGCAGCCTGCACAAACGTGGGCTGTTTGCAGAGCAGCGGTAGGAATGCTGGCCCTGAGCCCGGCGTGCTGCAGGGCCGGCAGCTCCCATCCCATCCTATCCCCTCCCCGCCACCAGCTCGCTCCCTCCAGCCCCATGGCCCCGGGGGAAGGTGAAAAGTTTTGTGGGGGCTGGTGGGCAAAGAAGAGAGGATTCATGAGTGCAAACAAGTCAGCTGCTGTGTTTAATAGGCGCCGACAAACCCACTTTGGAAGTGCGTTGGCTGCCCCATGGAATGTACCTACCCACACTGACAAGGGTGCGGTGGCAGCCTCATCCCTAAAGAGTGGTTACACATCCTTCTAGCTGTGCCAGCCTCTTCACTGGCATGGACCCTCCTGCTCTGTTGGCATCCCACTGAGCTGTCAGTGTCCTGCAGTCCCCAGCACCCAGCCAGGCTCTGAAACGGGTGTGAGCTGGTTGTTTCCCAGAGTCTTGAACTGGGATTAAAGAGTGTGCTTGGCTCTGGCTTGAAGACCATGAGCAGAGTGCTCTGCCTAATGGCTTTCACGGTTGCTTCGTCCCCTAATTAGAAACACGCAGCCACCAATTACCTGCTCTGCCCTTGACACCTGCATGAGAGAGACCTTTCCCCCAGCCCAGCCTTGGTGTGGACAAGCAACCAACACCCTGCAAACACTTGATGGAGAAAGGGTCTCTCCTCCTCTCCAAGGACCTGGCCAAGGGGCTTTTTATTTGCATTCACCATCATGGCCATGATTACTGCCGCAAAGATTGTTGATATTTCCTCCATGATTCCAAATAGCCCTTTGCAAAGGGCTGGCACCAGAAGACTAGGCTGAAGACCTCCTAAGCTAAAAAGCACATTTCTGCATTGTGCTCAACAGGGCCAGGTTCCCAAGCTGGGACAGCAGCAGATCTAAGTCTCTGGGTCATGGGCAGTCGATGAAGCATCCTTCACCCAAGCGTTAGTTCCTCCAACCCCCCACCCCACCTGCCCTGCAGCATCCGGACCTTCTCAGCCCATTCCCTCTTCCCAAAGAGGTACGAAAGCTCCTAGGACCAATTTACCCCATCTGTGCAGCAGGGAAAACATTTAAGGCATGGAGGTGTATCAGGGCCACTGCAAGCACGAAAGAAAAATAAACAGGCACAGGATCTGCCAGAAAACTGGCAACCCTGAGAAAAGGAGCCCGCATCCCTCAGTGGCCTGGGGATGGGTTTGTCGGGCTCTGGGTGTAGTTGCCGTCATTTGCTCTGAGCTGGCACAGGTACAGCTGCAGCCTCCCTGCTGGAGACGTAAACATATTCAAAACCTGCACATCAGCTGTCACTTTTCCTAATCCATTTTTCTCCAAACTTGTCCTACCCCCTACTCAGCAGGCGACCAGCTTTGCCACCCCCTCAGCCAAGAAATGCCCCCCAGGCAGTTTGGGCTGGGGTTGCCTTCCCTGTTCCTGCCCTTCCAGCTCATCTGGGCACCTTGCCCTGCTCATGAAGGGGTTCCTAAGTGTCTGCGGAGACGCTCTGGATGTGTAGTGGCATTTACAACCTAACTGACTTCTGCAAGCCTCACTAAGCTCCTTATTGCACCATTGGCACCGAAATCCCAGTGGGAACCTTGGCCCTTCATCCCACCGTGCCCCAGTTCCCCATTTATGCTCCTGAACTGCTCTTCCCAGGGACATGGGGAGAACATTTGTGGACCTTTCCCTCCCTCCCTTTATGCTCTGGTGCTTTCTTTCTACCTGACTCCCTCCTGTCTCCTCTGTTGGGATATGACTGCAAGAGTCTCTTCACCACTGAGCTGATGAAAGAGCCTCCCAGTGTCCCTCACCCTGTCACCCTCCGATGCTCCATCACAGTGAGCCCCTGTTTTGCAGAACTAGGAATTAAACTGACTGGCAATGCTTTCAGGCTCATCTAATGACTTCCAGAGCCTTAATTTAATTTAATTACCATCCCCTTCTTATCTTAATCATCCCGCCTGTGTTTATAAACAAAACACTGACTCCCTGCCCCACGGGCTGCAACCTGAGCGCAGCACCTCCCATCTGCACAACTCATTACATTCCTCGCTTGGCCCATCTGCCAGATGTCCGCAAGGAAGCTCGTGCAAGCCACGACTGGAAAGCCGGCGCAGAAAAGGCGCTGCATTAACTGCTTGGCTTTCATCTGCCGGCCCAGATTTTCCCGGAACGCCCTCTTTGCTCCATGCTCGGGGTGAGGTATTTGGGTTGGGGTTGCTCAGCCCATTCTCCGCTCTCCCGTTGGTGGTGGTGGTTCCTCCTGCTGCCAGCTCAGCCCCAGCCCCTCAGTCAGGACGTTTATGCCAAGCAGACAGCCTGACTGGTTGATTTTGGGGAAAACCAGGATGCTATGAGCAGCCAGAGTCGTGTCTGCAAACTGCTGCCCTGCAAATATTCAGCAGAGAACATGCAATGAGCTGTCCCAGTCAGAGCTGGGCTCCTGGGGACACCCCACTCCTGCCAGCAAGCAAGATGCCATGGCCGGAGCTCTCACAGTGGCTCTGCAACCCCAAAATGAGCCCAGAAATGGAGGAAAAGTCACTCCCTGTGCAAACCCACTGTTCCTGGGGATGCCAGGGGTCCCTCCCACCCTTTCTGGAGCATCTTCTTCCTGCAGTGTGGATGTGGGATGAATAATGGCACAGGTAACTCCATCCCCACCCTGTGGACTTTGAGGCCATGTTTTCGAGGTTCTCCTTGTTGCTTCTAAAGGATGTCCATATTTTGAAAATCTGTCTCTTCCCCTCTAGGTAATCCTGATCCTGATTATCTTAGCCACAGCTGAAGAGAGAGCTGGAAATATTCCAGTAATGCTGTCATTTGGTTTCTCTCATGACGTTGATTTTTAGTCCTTCAAGAGCCCAGATTCTTGTTAGTCTGGACAAACATCGCTGAGATAACCCCGCTGTTATAATAGGTGAGGTGAGCTCCTGCTAACCGAAGAGACTCTTGTAAACACCAGAACAAGGGACTTGGCTCAATGCAGGCGTAAAAACAAACTTTGGCTTTGACTTCAAAAGCCTCAGAGTTTAAAAAGTAGTTATGATGCAACCTCCTTTGCATGTGAGCGGGGATGGTAATGTCGGTTTCTGCAGGAGGGCAGGATGTGCTGGCTGGCCCAGGGCAGCATTTGCAGAAGCCTTTGCAAGCCTGGTGTGGTTCAGTGGTAGCAGGCCCAGAGAAAAGGGCATCCCACTCCCGATGTTCAGATCCTGCCTCCTCTGACAGGAATGAAGTTGCTGAAGGGCTGACCAGAGCATTGAGGTATGGGGAGGAAAGAAAATATCTTGCTCTGCTTTTTCTCTTTACTGCAATACATGCATTGCTCTCTGGGCTTTCCTCTTCCCCGTCCTGTGGCCAGCTGCAGCATGGCAGAAGTGCAGAGCATCGCTCTGCTGAGATGTGGTGTAGCTGGGATGAGTGATCAGCTTAAAGCTATGTGCTGGGAAGAGGTCTCAAACAAAATGTAAAAATCAGCTCTTTCCCCATCACTTGGATTCTTGACAAATTTCCATCCATAGGGCAGGCTGTGTGGCTGGCTGTAGTTTGTATCTGTTGGCCCAAAATGCTTTGAATAATTGTCCCCTTCTTATAGAGAAAACAAAAGTAACTTTGGGCTGCTTTGTTTTCCTGACATGTTGATCTCACAGTACATCCTGTGTCCCAGAAGCTCCTAATGCATTTCCATGGTGCCAGCTCCAGGATAGTCACACATCCCAGGGACCAGGGGATTCTGACAGCACAGCCACAGCCAGCCAGCATCTGACAGCATCTCTCCTGGAGATATTTTCCTATGCCTTGCAATTTAGACAGCAGCCCGGAAAATGTCCTAGTATCTGCCATCTCAGAAGTAGAAGATGTATTCTAGAAAGGTGCACCCGTGAAGTCTGGTGCATTTGGTTGGGTAAAAGCAAGGTCAAGTTTGAAAATGGGTAATATCTTGTATTAGACTGATGGATAAATCAGGAAGACTAGGCTCCCCAGCAGCACCTTGAAAGTGTTTGTGCAGCTCCTCTCTGCAGCTCAGGTTGCAGCACTGATTTAGGGGGAGATTGGTTCAAGTCCCTGTAGACAAATCCTTTGCTGAGAACTGCAGCCCCAGCACTGCCCAGTGTCCTTGGATGGAAATCACCATTTCTGTGAGCAGGGGCAGGTTAAACCACCAGTTCGTGGAAGAGAGCTGCATGGTGAGACCTCCCGCTCCCTGCAGCACCCAGGGAGCAGTCATGCCTGCTGGAAGCAGACACGTGGGACCACGGACAGCTTAGAAGAGACCACATAGAACCATTTTTCTGTCTGACATGATGTTGCTCAGGCATTAATTGGGGTAAATGAGATAAGAAAACCCTCTAATGTGGCCACAGCATTGTCTTCTGTACAGGAGTGGGGAGCTGGGGCAGAACTTCTGTAGCAAGCTGTTCCCCTCACACTGGTCACTGGCAGGAAGGACACAGGTTTTTCATATTATAGCTTAGTCATGGGACTAATAAAACCCCTTTAATCATTGTTTGTCACTTGTACACACACACGGACACAAAGGCATGCTCAGAGCTAAAGTGCAGAGGGAGCCGTCACCTGGCAAAGTCATTATTGGCCACTTTAATTTATTTCTAATCTGATGAAGAAAAAAAAATGAAAAATTCAAACCGTCACCAAAAGAAGAACTTGGCCCACGTGGGATGAAAGGCTGCGATGGAGATGTGCGGAGTGGAGAGGGAAGGTGGTGAGGCAGAAAAGGGTGCAAACCACTCTGTACACCTCAGGATGGCCTGGCGGGGTGCAGCGGGGAGCCCGCTGTGTGCTGAGGGGGGTCCCAAGGTGTGGACGGAGCACAAGGAACACCACGTCCCCATGTGCTGCTTCCTCTTGCAGAGGATGGAAATAAATATCTCAGTGAAACCAAATTCACTGGTACAAACTGCAGCCTCTCCTGGAGATCTCTGACACGACCTTCCCAGGTGTGCCTGAGCTGGACTCAGAACTGCTTGGGTTTTACTTAAAAACTGTGTCCAGACTACTAAGTTTAGTGGAAAGCAGAGCTGCTTAGATTCCCCTCTCCCTCTGCCCAGACACAGGGTCCCTGCCTCTTTATTTCAGTCATCTCATCAATAAGGTTGGCTGCAATAAAAGCTTATCAACCCATAAAACACACCCTCCCGAGCATATATTCCCAGGAAAGGCTGTGATAAGGGGATTCAAATACAGGAAACAGAGAGACCTCAACAACAAAGGCACTTTAGGGAGGTCCTACATAAACAGTGGCCTGTCCATGCATTAAACAAGGCACAGGGTGGATGGCACCCATCCCTATGGCAGTATTGTACATGTGATGGAGATGGGGCAGGCTTTCTCCTGGCACGGTGCCTGGCATGGTATCCATGTGTGATGGGATACCTGCTTGGGTCCAGCCACCCTTTTTGAGCTTTTGATTCTGTAAGGATTCAGTCCAGGGATGCTGGAGTGAGCGCAGCCGGTGGTGATGGCAGCTGCTGTGCATGGGGCTGAGCAAGGCAAGGAGGTTACCTGAGGTAATCACATCTGGCAGAGTCCAGTAAAATTTTTTTTTTCATTTTTTAAATTTACTGCAGAATAACACATAAAGCTCAGTAAATGTTATTCAAATATTTGTGAAGTCAGGGCTGGTGTGTCCATGTCTGACAGCAGCTTCCTTGTGTCCTTTCTCTGAGCTCAGAAAGATCAACCCATCTGAAAGGAAAATACTTCAGTGACATGTTTACTTTTTTCACAGCTTGTTTTCTCGCCTGGGTGGGAAAGCCTGAGGCCAGCAGTGGGGTTTAAATCCCACTGGCCTGCTGCAAGCTGGCAGGTGGAGGTACCCGCCGTGGCATGCAGGGGTCCCTCACCCTGTCTCCCAAATACTCTCTGCAGAAGTTAAAGATTTCATGGCAGTCAGTGCAGGGGGACAGGGTGTTCCAGTCTCCATTTAAATATTTCAGCTTATCTGAGAGTTCATTCCAGCCCAAAGTTGTGCCCCTTGGTATCCATCCATTTGATCTTATCCTGCTTTTGTCTGTTGGTCTGGGAAACCCTCTCTCGTCTCATCCCTGACATTTAGGGATGCCGTGATCCATCAGCCAAAACTCTTCAATATATAATGTTAAAATAAAGAGCACTAAGTAAATAAATGGAGCTTCCCCAGCCTGTCCATATAGGCAACATTTCCAGTCCCTGAATCATTTCTGGGGCTCTTTTGTTGGACACTCCCAATGTGCTACCCTCCTCCTTGGCAAGGGGACACCAGAGCTGGGGACACTGCTCTCCCTGCTCTCACCCTACTGCCACAGCTACAGCAAATAAAACCTCCCTCCTCGCCCCACCACATCCAAGGACAGTGGTTGCCCTCGTGTGTTGCACCACGGGACACAATCAGAGTTACTGAAGTACTTTGCAACCATAAATCTGGGAGACCCTGAGAGTCTGGATTACCTCTGAGGGAACACAGAAAAGTTTTTACAGATTGTCCTGTTAAAACAAGGCTGAAACCCATGGTTCTGCCACAGCTTTCACAATTCTTTGCTTCCCAAGACAGAGAGGTTGTCCCACCTTATAATTATAACCTTCCCTTTTTGTTCCT
Source organism: Scopus umbretta (assembly GCA_013400535.1). NCBI lineage: Eukaryota > Metazoa > Chordata > Aves > Pelecaniformes > Scopidae > Scopus > Scopus umbretta. Next base: position 170,070 of record VZTL01026863.1, read on the forward strand.
AGACGTAGGACTCTCTATGTGGTTGTACTAAAAGAGGCAGTTTTGGCTTGCACCAAGCTGAGTGATCTGTATTATTCTGTAAGAGCCATTTACAAATGTTATCAGAAGGGTTTTATTTTTCTCACCTAACAGGTAAAACTGGGGAGGCTCAGGAACCAATTTCTGTGCAACCCCACTGGAAAGGTGGCTGTATGACTGCACGTCCCCAGGGCAGCTGCTTCTCCCAGCCCATAGCCAGCCTCGCTTGCCCTCCTGTCAGGTGAGCCATGATGTATCCTTAGCATTTATCAATCTATCCAAGCACCAGACTCCACTCCAGCTCGATTTGTACCACGGCCAGATGCCAAATCAAACCACACAAAAAAGGCTGTTGCATTGACAAGATCGTCTTTATCAGCCCAAATCCTAGCCCTGTAGAAATGAAGTTAGCAGAGATCTATTTTCATAATTTTCTGGGACTGGCATCAATTATACCCCTCCTTTAATTATCTACACATTGCTTTGTGTAAAAGCCCTCTCAGTATTTCAGCTGTGATTGATGTCAAGCTGGCAGCCTCCGAATAACCTGAGGGACCTCATTGCCCTTTCTGAAATACTGGTTTCTTTCTAGACCTCCTCCCAGCCTGAGACACAGGACTAAGTTTTGCATCTGGGAGAACAAAACGCCCATGCTGACCTTCACAGCACAGTGCCACATCCACATGTGAAGGCGATGGGCATCAATGAGTGTTGGTGAGACCTCCTCCAGCAATGGTCCTTGGGGAGCAGGACCCAGAGGCATGTGGCAGTGTGGACAGGGTCTTACTGGGATTTTTCCAACTCTTTTCTTTTGCGAGTGGGGTGAGGATTTGAACTCAGCCCTTCCCAAGTGCTGCTCTTGAGCATTAATCCAAAAGGGTGCCTCTGTTTCCATGACCCTATTTCCACCCTCAGCGTTATACTCCATGAGCTGTTCCAGATGTTTTGGAAATCCCCTTGCAGTTTGGTAAAAGCTCCAGAAAAAAAGATAATTTCTCCCAGCAGCCAGATCTAAAGGAGGAGGAGGAGAAGCAGAGGATGTGAGGAGCAGAGCCATGGTTGGCTAACCTCTCACCAGGCTATGAAGCACAAAACAGGATTGATGAAGTGCTGAGGCAGGTCAGAGCTACCCCAGATTGCTCTTGGACATGGAGGCTGAAACCCTGCAGCCCCTCTCCTTTCCCTTCCATGGGAGCTTTGCCCCTGACTGCAGCAGAGAGGCATCTCCCTCTGTGCCTGCTCCCCAGCCCTTGGGAACTGGAAACCTGCTATCAGGAATGGGGAAGATGGATACAGCACATTCTGGCACTGCAGCTCTGTCCTCAGGTCCCGAGTCCACCTTGGCTTCTCCTGAGCTGCTACTGAGATGCAGATGGGGCTTCAACTCCACTTCCCAGAGCTGCTCTATAAGCAGAAAAATTGAAGTCAAGGTGTGGATAGGTCTGGGTTGAGCGTTTCATGGGTTAAACCCTTGACAGGGCACATGGCATCCCCCCACACCATGCTCTTGCTGCCAGTTTATATCCCTTCCTCTTGCTGAAATCTTGCACTACCAAATGCTTCATTTGTAAAGCATCCCTTCACCTCCCTGGTGAAATTCTCACATTCTGCTCAGTTCTATCCATAACTATATAGAATCAAATTAGGTATAAATCCAGCACCAGAAACAGAGAGGGACTGAATCAGGAGCCTGGATTCAGCTTCCACCCAAGTCAGGAGTCACTGCAAACTGGACCTGCCTCCAGACTTTGTGGCTGGAGCCCATCTGCAACTCAAAGCCAAAATGAAAATAAAGAAGAAACCAAATAACATGGCATCTCCTTGCCGTGACCACAGGCTCCCTGGGGCAGTGACTGTCTTTTTGTTTGTCTCAAGAAGAACAATTTTACTGTCTGAAAATGAGGAGCTAGAGAGGGGTCAAGGAGCCTCACTGTGGGAAGGGGCAGAGAGGAGCAGAGCTCCTGAGGGGAAGCTGAGCTCGTTGCTCCTCCAGCTCTGGAGGAGCAGGCAGTGTGACTGTCAGCAACAAACATGGCTATAGGGAAGGCTACACTTCTCCTTCTTCACCCCTCAGCACCACTGTGTGCCTCAAAATCTCCCAAAAATATGGTACCATTAGCTACCACCTCCTTGGCTTCCCACCTTGCAGTCCCAGGTTCCAAGGTGTGACAGCAAGGCAGCTATTCCTGGTAGCCAGCCCTGTACAGTGGCCAGGGAAGATGACGGAGGGGAGCCAGGTAAAGGAGATAGGTATTTGGTTAGAGGCACCTCCCCATCCCTGGGTAGGTCAGGGACTGAGGGGTCTGGTAGGGCATTTGGTCCTTTCCAACTGAAACAGGCCCACCCTTGCCCTGGAGCATGAGGAGTTGCAATTTAGCAACTTGAATTTGTGTCTCTCGGTTTGAGCTATCCTGGTCATGTCAAGAAACAAATGTATTTGGTTCCCTAAATGGAAGGAGGTTTTTTGTCATCATCGTCATTTTTCTAGTTTCGGTCTTTGTCAGCAGCCCTTCCTCTTCCTCCCTGCTCTCTGAAATAGCAGAAAGCTGCATCCTCCTCCCCAGCTGCCTCTTGCAGGTTGCTGCAACACCCAGAGCTTCTCCTCAGCCACCAGCCCTGTGTAGCAAAGGTCAGAGCCCACGTGGAGAGGACCCAGTCTCCAGGCTCAGGGGTTGTTGATTTAGTAGCCTGAGGTAGATATATATGGAGTCTTGCTGATACTGGTACCCTTTGGATGAGTGCCAGGCCCTGCCAGACTGAAAATGCCCTTCCCACCACTCACCTCCCACATGTCATCCCACTTTCTCTCAGAGGCTGGGATGGGGAACGGACCTTACATCCTCTCTTGCAAGCATCACAGGCCCTTTATGCCACTGTTGCAGCAGGGCAGATGAGAGTCTGGTGGCTTCAGTGCAACAGGGCCAAGAGAAGAAAGCAGCAGTGGTGCAAGGAGTGGGTCAAATGCTCAGAGATGGAGAAAGGACATGCTATGGACCCCAGAGCTGCAAGCCTCTAGGTTCCTAAACCCTTTTCCTTGACCAAACCCAGAGTTCCTCCACCACAAATACCGCTAAACCCCCTCTAAGCTCCCTGAAGATCTCCTTGAGGTGGAGTTCATGCTTCCATCAGCAGCTCCAGAAGCCCAGCATGATGCTGATCCTATTGTGTCCCAGCGCTACCCACTGCTGATCCGCCTGCAGGCAAAACTGCTCATCTTGGTCAGAGGCAGTGCCATCTCCGGCATGTCTTGCCAGCCCTGATGGATGGTGGCTCTCCAGGCGGAGCTTCCTGGGCTGGCTGCCTGCTGGGAATGGGCTGTGCTGTCTCTGGGCTTCGTGTGTCTTCCTCCTGGGTAAATACTATTTGCAATTTTGTGTGCCTGGGAAAGATCACCCAGGGCTGGGCTGAGCAGCTGGCTGGAGGAGGCTGGAAGGTTTGTGACACTGTCTGTCTCATTGTTTTCTCCTCTTTTGAGCTTCTTCTGCCTCCTTTGGTACCAGTCACCATCTGACCCCAAACTGGACCTTCTCTAGGACTCAGCCTGTAGGACAGCTATTTTCAGGGCTGATAGGAGTATCAAACATGGGCATGGGAAGGTTTGTATCATGCCAACACCTGGCTATGACTCCTTATGTTAATAAATCTCAATTAAAAATGGTAGAAAAACAGGGCTACACAAATCCTGCTGTCCACAGACCCAAACTGTCCTCACGAAATCTGCCAAGCACATGGGCTGCTCCTGTGTCTGGCCACTCCCTGGACCCCAGATCACCCCCCAAACCCTGCAGGTTGCCTCCCTCCTTCTGCAGGCTTCCCTCTCCTCTGCATCTTCTCCAAACCCACCTGCAGGCATGCGACTGTGGCTCCAACCCACACGTTGGTCCCCAGGGGAGGAACCCAGGCTTTGGTACATGGAGCGTGGGCCACCTGTGCCATGCTCAGGCATGTTGCATGTGGTCTCCCTGGCCAAGGAGCTGGCACGAAGCTTGCAGGACAGAGCATCAGCAAGAGACAGTCGTGCTGTTACTTGTGTGCATAGCCGAGCGCATGAGCAGAGCACGCCACCAAGCTGCAGCCCCTCTAGCCTTGGGCCTTCTCCTCCCCTTGTGTTTTGGGATAGTAAATAATTTGACACAGAATCAGAGCTGCTCTGACCGAGGAATCCTGGGCCTCGGAGACTAACCTCACCTGGGAAGCCACTGGGAAACACTTCTGAATTGGCAAGACTTAGCGGTGAGGCGATGGGACTTCAGCAATGCTGATGCTGCACCCCAGGAACAAGGAATTCAATGTAAAACTGACAGGGAGAGTTCACACGTATCACCCCTCCTCCTGAGGATCTGTCATTGCTTTAGCTCTGAGCCAGAGACCACCATGGAAGGACATGCAGTACACCCACACACTGACTCCGAGGAGCACGGCGAGGCACAGCGCCAGCTCTCCTCCTTCTCCATTAATCACTGGGAAGAGGGAGACAGATGTTTCCCCGGGGAGTTTGGAAGGTATCACAGAGGAGCAGGATAAATCAGGTCCCTGCATATACAATGGGGCAATTATTTACGGATGATCATATATTGGCTCTAGGAAGCCCAGGCAATAAACAACAGCCCGTGCCAGGTCTGTGTTTACCTTCTGCCTGCACCTCGCAGCACCTCACAGGGATGGTGGGTGAGGACCAACACCAGCCATGCCCCAAACCCAGTACCCCTTTCCAGCTGAAGCCACTGGAAAGGGCAAGAAGACATGCTTTGACATAGCTTTACCGCCTTCTTCCCAGGGAACTGAGCAAGAAACAATGAAGTCATGGTTCACAAAGCCTGGCTGGATAATGACACAGCAAGTAGGAGTACCGACCAGCTGGGATGTGCTGGCTGCAGTGATGTTTGTGTTGCAGCACATGTAGCTGCCCTGAGCCAAGGAAGTAGGGGTAGGTACAACCTAAGCTTGAGCTCTCTCTCTGCCTTATGCCTTTCACCTCTGGAGGACCCTGGCTCTGTTTCCAGCTAGAGCCTGGCCATCCCCATGGCATGAGTATCAGCGAGGTGGCAGCAAACAATGCCTGGTGAGGATGCCCATATGAGAGCAAACTCAAGCTCCAGAACATAAATGAAACTCTCCTCTTTCATTTACTCATCTGATCCAGTGGTGCTGGAGCTGATAATGCTGGTTTCCTTTTAAGAGGAGGCTAGTCATAAATAAAATAAACCAGGCGTGCTTTGTGTTTCCACTGCCTTGCCTTTCATCCCTGCTCCTCAAAGCCATGTGAAAGGGAAGTCCTGAGCGGCGGGCGGGAGATGTGCCGGGGACAGCAGTGGCTCTGGGCTTGGCCTCAGTTGCACTTGTGCTGGTTCACAGCGCCGGCGTGGTTGGGATTGCCTTCCCCTTTTGCCAGTGCAGGGGAAGAGTGCAACGCAAGGCAGAGATTTTGCTTGCAGTGATTCACAGTCGTGGCACTGCCCGGGACCATATCACGATCCTCTTCTCGCTTACCAGCCAACAAGTGTAAAAGCAGAATTTCATACCCAGCAGCTGCCCAGATGGCTGCCAGGGGAGAGGATGTGCACTCTCCTTCCCCAGCACCAGAGGAGATGGTGAGGATGGTGGGACATGCTAACAAGTGGCCAAAGAACAGAAAATCTGACAAACACGAAGGCCCCAGAAGCCGCGAGCACTGAGGTTGTTCCCAGTGGCTCAGGGGCTCATTAGTGGAGCTGACACTCCAACGAGGCACATGAAGCTTGGCCAACGCCGGGACAGAGACAGGCAGCGTGTGCCGGTGGGGTGTTAGCTTCTCCCTGTTTCTCTTGCCACCTTACAGGGTGTGATGTTTTTCTTTCCTTGTTTTCTGATGAGCGATTTTTAGGCTGGGCAGCTGCAAGGGGCTCCTTCTGCAATGCATTTTGAAAGAGACTGAAGTCTCCTTAAAGCAGGTATGGGAGGTGCAAGCTGCAGAGCTAACCTTTCATCCCAGAGTAACAGAGGGTGTTGCATCAGGCTCCTCCAGAGTTAGATCCATGTGTGATTTTTATAAGATTATCATTTGTCTCAGGGATTTGCCTGGAGTCTCCAGCCCTCTTCTGGTCAGTCCCATAAAGCACAGCAGGGTGAGATTGCAGAAATACAGAAATACCATTGACTGTTGCACTGAGATTTAACTCAAAGGGTTGTTTTGAGTTAAATAAATAGTTTAAATAGTTTATATTTATAAAAGATATTTTTTTTCTCCCCAGCACCAAGCCTGAAGGAGTATGCACACCATCCAGCCCTGGCACGGCACTGAGATGGCCGGTCTCTGGGTGCTGCTTGTAGACAGCAGTGTTGCAGAGATCCCAAGCAGAGCAACCAGGAGCAGGGAGCTAACACAGAGTCGTAGGTCTGGGGGAAAGGGAAGCAGGGTGAAGTGGCAAAGAGATGTGCCAAAACCCTTCTCAGGGTAACATGTTCCTGAGGCGGCACGGCTGGAGCAGAGGGCTGACTCCCGATTGTGCGGGGGAGTTTTAGGAATTCCCTGAAGGAAATGAAATGGCTGCGGAGGAGGTATAAATACCGCCAAGTGGCAGATAAGCAAGTCTGGAGAAGCCTTGCACAGAGGCATGTGCTGGAGAAATCGCAGCCCCTAGTTTGGTCTGCTGGGGGAAGGCTCTGGGAGACCCATCTGGATTTGGGGTAACCCCGACTCACTCTCCAGGAAAGAGCTGAGCCTGCCTGGAGCACACAGCCAGCGGGCAATGCCCGGGAGGCTCTGCTTGCACCGGGACTATTGTTTTATGGTATGTTTTTTTTCTGCAAAGCTATTTTCCTAAAACAAAGAGCATGGGGGGTTAGGAAAGCCAGTGAGTCGCGCTGGCTCCAGAGGTGGAGGAAAAGGCCTGAGTCCTTGGGCTGGAGGAGGGAGTTGTGGTGCTCTCTCCAGACAACTAAAGGCTGATGGCTGGATGGGGATGTTCAAAGCAAGAAAAAGCAAGGGGCTTTGCACTGGCACCATTTGCAGCCTCACTGCTGTGCCCAGCCTGGCTGGTGGTTAGAGCCCACCACTAAAAAGACATCATTTCCTAGCTTAATCTTAAATTACTCCACAAGGCTGCACGTCTGGAGGCCCCTGGACTAGTCCCAAGAGAGTTAGCCAAGGGTGACTCCAAGAGGAGCCCAGCTGTGACCCTGTAGCCACAGCCACCCTGCTATGGCCATTAGGTACCAAAGCAGCTTTGCACATGCGAGTCCACTGGCCACACGTGATTGTGGGCCAGGGGCACTGGGCTGGCTTGTTTGCATTGGTGTATTTAAGGAATGTTGGTTGATTTGTGATCACAGGCTTCCAGTAAGTTTATATTACTGAGGTTCAGTGGCTGCTATATAGATGTGTGTGTGAGTACATATATAGGTGAATATTAACAGGAGCCAGGGCTGTGCAAAAATCTCTAAGGACATATATAAAATATATATTATATATTATATGCACTATAATGCAGGTGTGGGCATAGCCAGGTCTGTGTGCTGATGTTTCTGGCTGGCAGGACAAGGTAGATATGGGACAACATGTGCCAGCATGTGGAGAGTACACTTGGGGCAATATCCAAAGGCACCATCCACCTTGAGACTTGACTGAGTTAATCATGGGATGGATGCCTTTTTCCTACAAGAGCTCACAGTAAAACCTGAGCAGGTGTCAGAAACTGGAGCATCACGCTGAGGATGAACTGCAGAGCCAGGCAGTGCAACAAGGAGAAAATCAGTGTGTGAAGTATGGAGGCAAGCACTGTGTTCAGCTCCTGAAAGTCCAGGCTATGTGTTTGGAGACCTCTAGAGACTAATGGAAATAATCACACATCCAGAAACGCACCTGGTTTAGTGTAGGGGAGCCTTCCTTGCATGAAAACTGCCACGGGAAGCATGGTGCAGAGCTCCTCACTGAGCATTCCTGCCACGTCATGAGCAGCAGGAGAAAGGCTTTGGGACAAACAGCCAAGAGCAGGACATGGCTAATAACACCTTAAGAAAAGGTGCAAGCTCTAATGGCTGGATGACCAAATGGTTGACAAATGCATGAGCAGGTCTGCTAATAAGTGATTTGATAATCAACAAAGCGTCACAGTAACGGAGATCCCCTGCAGTTAACCAAGCCAGCGGGTTAACAGCTCCTTTCTTACGCTAGCCTCCTTCCATCCCAGCCTGTATCTGTCTTTTCTGTATCACAGTGGCACATAAGCAGTGTGTTTGGGTTTTTTTCCATCCATCACCAAAGAGAGGGAAAAGTTATGGTGTTAAGAGCTAACCACCCAGTGCTGCCTCCAACATCTGAGATTTTAAACATATTTCCTGACCCTTCCTCCTTGCTGAACAGACAGATGCTATGATGGCTTCTGAGCAGTGGCACAACAGGCAGAAGGCAAATAAAGGTGCAGCTGTAAAACCAGCTGGTATTTGGGCACCATTTACTCATGAAACGTGTGTGTTTGCATCTTTCCCCAGCAACCTTTCTTGCTCTTCCTGAAATACCAACAGGAAGCAAAGCCCTGAATTTTGGGAAGCACTCAGCATCTCAGAAGTTGCTGTCCCCAAAACTGGAGCAATTTAAATTTCCCCTCCTTCCTTGAGAACTTTCCCATCTCTCCAAACCTGCCTTCACTGGCTTTTTTTGCTCTCCCACAGGGCAGCCCTATGGCTCCCAGTGCGGCTTGGCCTGATGCAGCTTTTCACAGCAGGGGAGCAAATTGAATGCCTGTTGCCGACGGTGGCACCGGCAGAGGCTGTGGTAGGAGCTGGAATGAGACTCAGTGTGGCTGGGACATCACCCTGCCAGGACAGGCTGTATGCACAGACTTGTGGCAAGCATTTGGTTTTACTAGACAAAATAAAAGGCTACAGCAGCTTCTCTAGAGGCCGTGACTCACGCTGGTTTCTGCACTGCGTGGGTGAGGTGCAGCCCCTGGGCACGGAAAGGAGCCGGTATTTGTCCCACCACAGCTTGCTGGGCAAGGTCCTCTGCTACCCCACTGTACCCCAGCCTGCCCTGCAGTGCCTAAGCCTTCCCCAGTCCACTGATTTCATTAGCATAATTGTCGTAAATTTGGCACAATTATTTAGCTTGCAGATCACTCCTTTCCTACATGCAGGACTGCGATGCTGTCTGATTTTGCCCACCGCCATGGCGAGTATGTGAAAAGCAGCCCTTTCTCCCCACAGTCCACGGACTGGCTGGCAGGAGGAACAAGCAGGGAGGGATGATTTGGGGGGTGAAAACACAACTTTTGGTTCAGGCTATAAGTAGGGGAGGCATGCGGCTGGGCAGGTTGGAGAGGTCAATGCCCAGCATCCTACGGCAGCCCAAGGAGGGATGGGTGGGACGTCCGTGGCACTGCCACCACCACCTCAGCACCTCTGCTGCTGACTCGCAGCTCCCTTGCACGTCCCAATGCTGCCATCTGTAGCACAAAGCTCTGCTCCGGTGCTCCCCAGCACGGCACCTGGAGAGCGGGGAGCTGAGCAAGGGCACCACAGCAGAGCTCAGCTTCACATGGCTTGGTTTTGTAGGAGTCCAAATGGGCAAATCCCAGCCTGGGACTTTTTCAGTCCTGAGAAAGGCTGTTGGCTTCTATGTCTGCTGGACTGCATTTTTAATTGTCTGCCAAGGGCACCAGAGCCTGGGATAGTAGCTCTCATTCTGCTTATCTGCTGGAAATAAAATAAACACATTAAATACATCAGCACTGTGTCCCATACAGTGAGGAGGTTTTAACAGCAAAAGCCATGGATTCCTGTAGGACCAGCTCCAGGGGAGCATCACAGCCTCCAGTGCATGCAGGGATGGGGCCAGCATATGCTTTTAATGCATTTACCCTGTGAAGAGAGGGGGGATGTGCAGCCATTCCTCCTTTCTCTGGCTCGGCTTCACCCAGCCATACGTTAGCACATGCCGACTGTCAGTATGAAAACCCCCATCACTGAAATTCATTTCATTGCTACCCATTTCTTGGTGCCTTTCCATGACAGGAAATATCAGACAAAGGCTCCCTCACCCTGCTCCCAAATCCCTGTATTGTCCCCAGCAGGGAGGGGAAATGCGGAGCCAGGGCGTGCTGAGCTCAGCACAGCAGCATCCTGAGCCCCGCCGGCCCCGGGGCGCTGCGAGGTGGAAAAGCGGCTGTGACAGAGCTGGCATCAGCTCGTTTCAGGCTGGGCTGTGACCCACAAAGCGTGATCGAAAAGGAAAACAGGGAGAAAAAGAAATTTCTGTTGGTCAGGTTGAAGTTGAGCCCCTGTAGGAGCCACCATTTCTCTTCTGCACCTCACTTCTCCCTGGACTTTGCAGCGAACGGGACTCCTGATATCTCCCCCAGCTTTGGAAGTCCCCATCCTTCCTTCATGCATTAAACATGTCTGCCCCCCGGATTACAGCCGGAATGCCCGTCCGCCCCGTTGCTACCACACACCGGGTCCATCACGTCACAGCTCAGGACTGCCCGGCCGCCGCTGTCTTTGTGCGGGCGGCAGCAGGGCTGGATTAGCCCTGCACGCATGAGCGGGCTAACCCCACCGGGCGGGCAGTGGGATTTGCTGCTCCCCATCTCTCTGCCGTGCCCAACAGCACGCTCTGAAAAGGAGACCTCAGCCTGTGGTTGCTGCTAATCCCCATGCACGTGGGTTGCTGGCCGGTGGCCCCTATATAGACCCCTCTGACCGTGCACCCGGCCAGGTCTGCGGCACAGGGGCAGGCGAGCGGGATGGCATTGCGGGTAAGCACTGGGGACAGGATCCAGCACAGCCTGGTCTGTCTGAGGGGTGACAGCGCGGAGTCAAGCGGTGGCTAAAGGAAAGCGGCCCAAATAAGGGCAAGAAAGGCAGAGCAGGGCCAGAAATCCTGAAAGACATGGGGATGCTACTTGCAGTGTTGCTTTTCTATTTCAGTCCAGTTCAGGCTATTGCAAAGCTGTGAGCTTCGTGGCTTTCAATAAAGGGCAGGAGGACAGATTTTTTATCTCGGTTATACCAGGGCTGGTCTGAGATAAGGCCGCCCTGATGGCAGCACTTCTGGCTTGGAGGATTTAAGCTGAGACCAAAATACAACCGATGCTTTAGCAGAGGAGACCTGTGCTTTGCCATCCGTCTCCACTGGTACAGCCAGCAGCAAAGAGGGAACGGCTCTTTCCTGTGCATGTGGTGTGTCTTTTGCTGGGTTTGTTGTAATGATGACAAGCTAAGGGTCAAGGCAAGGAGAACCTGGGTGCTGCCATCACCACTTGTTGTTTGAAACCATACCATTAGCTCCATCAGCTCTCTGTGCTTCACAGGGTCGAACACTGGTATGGTCAGAGCCTTTGAACGACCACGCGCAGGTTACTAAAGCCACCCTCCAAAAGTAGTTGTGCACGAATGCATGAAGTTGGCCTTCGTCATGTCTCAGCTCTTGCCCCAAAATGCGTATATCCCCAAAATACATGGGAAATGGGAAATCATGGCAGAGAAAGAAACAAGAGAGTGAAAGTCCTGAGCTGTAGGGCAGGAGAGGCAGGCATGCAGCTAGCAGCGGAGATGCCAAGGCTGGAGCGATTTTCCCAGAGTGAGCAATAAGTTTGGGAGAGGAGGATGCTCAGAAATGCAAGATCAAGTGCTAAAAAAAAGTGGGGTGAAATGGCAAGCAGTTCTAATTAAAAGGAGTTATTTAATAAAATGATGAATTATTCAAAAAGAAACATTTTCCAGCTCATTTTATGCAAGTTTAACCTTGGTGATGGGGGGAGCGGGTGGAACGGGGGATCAGGCAGGAGCTTGTGGGAAGAGTCATCCACATAACACTGGATGAGGACAGGCTGGATGCCATGTTACAACCATTCCCTGATCAGTCCTTGTCTTTCACACCCTATTTCAAAGAATCACAAAGTTTTCTGCACTGGATTTTGTATTGCCCAGGCAGGAAGAGGAGCAGAATGTCTTTGTGTCGTGCTGACAATGAAGGCATTCAGGTTCTTTAATTTTTGCTCCATGATCCTACCCAGCTCTTTAGAAAAGACCCTGGGGGCAGCAAATCCCACCTCATCAAGTGGATATTGTAGCAACTTCGTTTCTTGTCCATTTAGAGTCCCTGAGATTATTTAGGAGTGCAGGAAAAGGCATGGGCAGAGAGTGTGCCTGCACAGTAAATGGGCAGAAAGGAGAAGACGATAAGAGGGTGAGAAAGATGGAGAAGTGCAAGGGATAAGCAGGGCCATGCACCTCTCCCACCTTGAAATGCTTCACGATTGCCTCCTCGCCGGCAGTTCGAGGCCCTGTACCCAGAGGGGATGTGTCCTGGCTGGAGCGTCGTGGTCAAGGGCGAGACCAGTTCCGGTACAAGCATGTAAGGACACGCTCCCCTCGCAACTCTCCTGGCTCGCAAGAGCCAGCAGCATCATTCCACAGCTCTCCATCACTTCTTTCTCTCACTGTCTTAGGTTTGAAATTAATTTGCTCTGTGATCCTGGAGACAAAATCGCTCTCCATTTTAACCCCCGCTTCTCCAGCTCCAGAATTGTCTGCAACTCCTTCCTTGCCAACCACTGGGGGAAAGAAGAGGTTAATAACACCTTCCCCTTCAAAGCAAAGGAGCCATTCCAGGTAACCCTGTGTCACCCCATGGGTCTCCTCGGGTGGGACAGGAGTGACCCAGCCAGTATTTGGGTCTTCCTCATGGATCTAGCTATGCCCTTCCTGCCAGAACTATATCCAGTAACATTCCCTCTCTGGCTCTGTCCCCTGTTAGTATTTCTATTGTCCCCTGATTTGCTGCTGATTTACACCCAACTCTGGCACAGGCATGCAGAGCTCCAGCAATAATCCCTGGATGTTGTATTTGTTTTCACTTTAGGCTTTGCATTATCACCAGTTTACGCTATCATGAAGTGAAGAACTCAATTATTCCCTCCTTTTGCCCAAAATGGGGATGAGCAGTGTGTGTTTGTCGGCTCTGGAAGGATTTGAAGCAGGTTATAGTTGCATGTGCCCAGATCCGGGCACTCACTGACGTGATGGTAGCAAGTCCCGTAAGGACGTGTGGCCACACAGTGAACCTAACACAGTTTCTCTTTTAGGTTGAAATCTACTCTGACCAGGACTATTTCCACATTTTCATCAACGAAAACAAAATCTTGCAGTACAAACATCGGCAGAAGCAGCTTTCATCCATCACCAAGCTGCAGATCCTCAATGATATTGCCATTTCTTCAGTGGAAATCACCAAACGAGGCCTTTAATAGAGACCGGAGTTGGGACAGTCTTGCAGACCATTCCCCTTAAGCTCTTGATCCAGCTAGAGACCATCTCTTCCCCTTCTCCATCCAATACATGTGATCATCGGCCAGGGAGATGGCTACACCTGTGTCCTCATAGCAGAAGGGATGGTCATTCCCATCGCATGCCACTAAGGCAGCACCTAGCCATGTCACTTACTGTAGCCCAGATCATCAAAGACCTTCTGCCCCTATTATGCCTTAGGGTGCACAATGGGATTTGTAGGTCTTATCATCTTTGCTGTTGGACAGCCTGACAGATCAGGTCCACCTCGAGTAGTCTGGACACCTGAATGTTACCCTAGAAATTGTATTTGCCCAAGAGCAGGGTGTGAATTCGTGCTAGTCCTCAGCTGGCCATGTGGTGAAAGACGTAATGGGTGTGGATTTTAGGGATGGAAAAGCACCTTTATTTCCAGGAGCTGGGTAAAAATGCTACTATATTTGCCAATAAAACCAAACAAGGAAATCCCTGATTGGATGTCCCTCACTGGGCAGATCAATCAAGTTATTAATTCCCTGCAAATCTCCAGGCACATGGTATGAGCAAGGGCTGGTGGCTGGGCAGGAGGACACAGGCTGAGGGCTGCTTGTTTTCAGCACTGGCGAAATACTGCCTTTTTGCTTTGAGGGCTAACATGAAATGAAGGTCCTATGTATGTAAATCAGGGTGATAAGATTCAACTTGCAAGATATTTCCAAAGATTCCTTTCACCAGTTGAGAGACATTTGCTCAGCCTGAGTCCTGCCAACTCCAGGCTTGTTAGACAGACCCTAAGAGTGAGGTAGTGGGTCAGAAAAGGGTAAAAGCTTAGAGACACATAAAAGCACATGGTTCCTTCATCATGCACCAGAAATGCAGCTGGACTCCAAACAAAAGGGTCTGAGGAAATCAGGGTCTAGAAATTATGATAAGTTCAGAATGCACAAAGTACCGTTATTCCAGTGGATGGTCTCTATTTTTTCTCTTTACTCTGCTCTCTTGTTTCATTCTCTACTCTGTTCCAGTTGTCTTTCAAAATCCAAACAGTCCACTTGTCCCTTGCACCCTCTTCTCTTTTCCACTCTCTTCCTTGGAGAGCAACATATCTCTGACTCCTTGACCAGGCCACAGTAGGCTAAAATATGTTATTTTTACTTTGTTTTAATTACACGCATCATAAGAAGCATAATGTCACACTATTAAATCTGAACAGGAACTCATTCCAAAAATGCAATTACAGCTGCCCCCAAATCATTCCTTTGTTCCTCAGACATAAGACAGACCACATTCCTGATGCAAAAGGCAAAGATGATCCTCCCTTGCCAGTCCTTTCCATCAAGGAGAAATCATTTGGTAAGAAGTCAGTCCCTGCCTGTGGGTGGGATCTCTGAAGGTCACAGCTTTGCTCCAGCCTTTTCTCAGTGCTTAAATTGGCCATTCCCAACTCTTCCCTCTATTTATAGTCTCAAGGACTTATGCGGAAGAGGTGACCACGTAGCCAACCACAACACAGGCTGCCACAAAGTTGACATTTATGAGTCTGCTAAAAAGTTTATAATGTTTTTCCAGACCATAAAGAACACTAACTGGAAACCATCCTGTTCATGTGGCAAAGAGTGCAATGGGAACACAAAATGGTCCCAAGCACTACCTCCTCCCTCCAGAAAGAACAGAAAATACAGTTTGGAAATGTCCAGAGTCTTGGTTGCAAGTCAGGAAGGCTGGAGATGGTAAGATTTCCTCTAGCCTGGAGTAAATCCATCACCACTGGGACAAGAGGGTCAGCTCAAATTCTGGTTGTCATGATGTAACTCAGGGGTTCAACAAACTTTATTCTTATGGTCATTCCTTCAGTAAAACAGGCAGAAACACAGACAAAATCAGGCCCGTTGGGATCTCTGTGTCATACATCTGATAATGCTGAACTGCATTTGAAAGAAATTGTTCTTTTTATTTGTGCTTCTTTGGGGGTTGATAAAGGCAGATCATTTTTCACAGAGGAAAAGTGATGAAATTATACTACTATGGCCACAAACTCCACCAATAGCCACTGCTGCAGAAGCATACCACAGTTTCATTGTTCTCCAGAAACAAGCACAAAGGACCACAGACAAACAGGGCAAAAATATTTCATGTACAAATAAACAAAGAGATGCCACAAAAAATCAGGCAGCGGCAGAGATTATTCTCTGACTCCTGAACACTTTCCCCCCCAGCTTCTGCCAGTGGCTGATCTCACTCCATTACCATCTGCACCGAGAGAGTCCAATCTCCTGACACATCCACAGCATTGCTGCTGGCTTCAGGATTTTATCTGCTGCTTCCTCCAGCCAAAACACTCCCCAAGGGTGAAGGGGTCTTCAGAGCAAGAGAGGTCTGGGGAGCTACAGGGCATCTCTGGGAGGAAAAATCCAGGGCTAGCTGTTTATAGCTGTTTTGCACAGTTTTATGGGGAACGAGAGATGCCCTCCAAGTCTGTGACCCTCATCTGCCCCTGAAGGAGACACTGGAGGAAAATGAAGCCCCACAATTATGATGGTCAATTAAACTCTCAGCAGCTCAGGAGAGGGGGGTGGCACATTAGACTTGCACAGTGGTACTGTGTGCTGGTATTCAGGTGATCAAAGGCAACAAACCAATTACTCGTTGCAATTCTAACCAGCTTTCCTACCCATGACCTGGGGTTTAAAACTGGGGAGGGAACTGATGGAGGCAAGTTCCTGCCCATGGGCATACTTTGGAGAGCTGGAGGCCTTTTGAAGGGGAAGAAGCAGAGGCGGTTGGGGGTGCAGCTCTGGGAGGGACCAGCATTTCAGAGCCCAACCTAAAGGCCAAGCTCAATATTTTTGCTGGGGTCAAGCACAGCACAGGAGCCAGGTTGCAATGCTTCCAGAGAGAGCAATTAGTGCGAGCCAAGATCAGGATTGTCCCCGGCAGGATCTGCTTATAAAGCAGCAGCTGCTGCCCTTAAAGCTTACACAAACTGGGGGGGGACACCTAAGAGAGAGATGCCCCTCAGGAGGCAAAGCCAGGAAAGGTGGTGACCTCCCACGTGGGCTCTCCCTTTCCCACTCATTCTCCTTATTTGGCTTGGATCTGCAAAGTTCAGTGAAATGCTCTGGCTTGTCCCCAGATCAACGAGGGGAAAATCAAGCTCGTGATCCTTCGTGCTTGAGCTGTGCCAAGACTCCCAGGGCCAAGGTCCCCTCTGGCACTGTCATAGCACTGCAGATCTCCTGCGGAGCATCTGCCAATGCATGATCAGAGCACTCCTTGGTCTTGCTGACACTGCTGGCAACCATCACATACCCCAGCAGCAAGCACCGGCAATTTCCTCACAGGCTGGTGAGCAAATGGCTCCCATGTCAGAGACAGTCACGTCTCATCAACAGAGCAGCAGCCTGGAGACAACTGAGTGACACTGCCTCTGCCAACCTTAGCAAGGAACACTTGAATATCAGGCACCAGGTCCTGCCTTGAGATAAGAAAGGCAGCATGAAAAAGGGCAGGGATTTGTTGCCAATGCAGTGGGAAAGACTTCTAGGAAAGCACAAAAAAAGAGAAAGTCATGCCGGTTGCACCTGCCTCACACTAATTTTCTGACTCGGTGCCTTTTTCTTTTTATATGACCATCCCTCAAAAAACAAAACAAAACAAAACACACCCAAAAAACCTTTGATGCTAGAGGTTTAGCTAGTTGCTCATAGCTAGAGGGCAGCTCTGGTGAAGAAAGGCAGGAGGAGGGCAGCTGTTAACCATTTAACTAACAACTCCCTTTCTCCTCCCACTTCTATGCCCCCAAGAACAGCTCCTGATGGACAACAGCTGTGCTGCTGCAGAGCTACTCACCTCTCCATTGATCTTAAGTGAGGTGTTGTGGTGGTGGTGGTGCAGCTCAGTGATCCTGGACCCACATCTATCGCATCTCCAATTTCCCACATCCTCCAAGGCCTCAGTTTTCCCAAGACATTGCCACAGAAATAGCTGCTAGAAATGCAGACATTATCAACAATGACTTTCTTCCTTAGATCTCCAAGCCATTATCTAAGAGGCTGCTTATTCAACAACATGGGCTGTCAAACTCCTTAAATGCTCAGGAGTCACAGGTGTTTGCTGGCAGAACTGAAGAACATAGCAAATGTTCAGCTTTTTTTTCTGAAAAGTATGAGGAAAAAAAAAAAAAAACCCAAGAGGAAAGGAGGAGTAACTCTCAGTTGTGGCTGAGAGATGTATTTCTGAAACACCAGGCAGCCCCAGATTGCAGCTGGAAAGGAGTCTCTCCTGGACAGCAGAGGCATGTTTCCTTTATTGCATTTAAAGAGAGCTTTTTAAAGCCATTTTAACTCACAGCATCTCCGTCCAGCACCCAGCTCAGACAGGAAAGTACACCTGCCAGCCCTGACCTTGCACCCATGGTGACAGGTACCAGCTGCAGACATTAAATGCAGGCTGGAGAGGGACTATTTTCTGAAAAATGGATCTGCTCTAGAGGTTGAAGAATAGGAAGCTGATGGTATCACTTTATTTGGCAGCTGTGGTATTGTATATCACTGCTGCCTAAGGAAACGGTAACAGAAATTAGCCTGATGCCCAAATTTGCTGGCGCTCCAGTTCTGCAGTCTGTTCAAGACCCTCTTGCCAAAGCCAGATGCGATCTATCATGTCATTCCTTGAAGCTATATGAACATAGCTAGCCAAACCTCTGACTTTACCAGAGCACAAGGCAACAGCCTGTGGAGATCAGGACGCTTTCTCTGCACCATCACACCATTGTAAGGCTGTCTGGGTCTTATAAAGCACTTTAAAACCACAGGCATCCAGTAAACAACAAGAAGAAGTAAGTATCACCACACCTTGTGCAGATGAGGAAACCAAGGCACGTGGAAGAAAGACGCAGAGCAGAAAAGGAAGGAGGGAACTGGGTGCTTTTGCCTCCAGCCTGGTGCTCTCACCCTGCAACTCGTGGCCTGGCCACGTAGCCTGTTCGGCTGGGGCTTTTCATGATCTATCAGATGTCGCCCCGAGCCTCAATGTGCTAACAGGGTCCATGCTGAACACCTGTACAGCCTGCAGCATGGCCCAGGTCATACAGGCAAGCCAGGCCCTTGTCATAAATGAGGGACCAGGGCTGCTGAGCAGCTCTTTAGCCCAAGGAGTTTTCCATCCGTCTGTACACAAATATCATTGCTGTGGTCTCAGCTACTAATCAGCATTTTTCTAGCTTGTTTTGTGCTTCAGCCCAAACAACAACCAAAGAGCCACTAACATCCCTTCATGTTCTTCGCCTTCCTTGATACACCACTTGTCCAAAGCAAGGCTTAGCAATTGCTGTGTGATTTATCGCACAAAAGCTTGCTGGTTTCAAAAATTGGGAGTAAAACTGAGATGCAGCTATTTCACCTTCTAACCCCCGCCTTTGCGCTAAACTCCAGCTATTGTCAGCTTTCATTTTCTGAAGTTGCTCTGTGCTGTGAACACACTCTGGAAGCAGAAAGACAGACATGGTCAGTGGTGATGAGAGGGCAGTGATTGTACTTCCAGTAAATTGCCCGAGTCTTTCCAGATGAGTCACTGCACAGAGAGAGGTGAGGGATTATTACTAGAGCGAAAAAGTTTGCGACTGATCCTGACAGAGTTTAACAACCTCTCGAAGCCTCTGCCTGCCTGATTTTCTATGACTACTTGTGGAGATTCCTTCTAAGAAGCTGCCCAACATAAATGACAGCTCACAGAGTGAGGTTTTTTCCCTTATTTTGTCAAAACACTAGAGCAGGCTGCTGGAGAGCATTCAGACCCAGAATCACATCTCTCCTTGCCTCCCAGCTGATCCCCTCTTGAATCGACAGAGCAGGAATCCTAAGGATTTCCTGATTAGAAGTACAAAACATAGGAAAGCTTATTTTTAAACACATAACACTTGATCACCGAGCTCTTGCTGCAAGTGTGCTCAAGTTCTAAGACTTACTGCATCCCGATCCCAGGCGTATCCGCTTTGTGACAGCTACCTGCAAGGCATCACCTAGGCTGAGAGTAAATCATCTTGCTCAGAAAGACAAACTCCCGCCTATTGTACTCTCTAAAATCTTTATCTCCTTCCCGAGGATAGCAGAGCCGGGCCCTAAGAGTGCTTTCCTCAGAGCCTTTCCTTCCTGCCTCCCTACATTTCCCCCCTGCAAGCCTCTGCAGCTGGGAAGAGGCAAGCAGTGGCAAATTTAAAGCTTTTGTCAGAGACATCCCCCAGATGGCAATCAGCTGATGGAACCGAGAAAGCTTTGTCATCTAAAAAGCCCTGTATTAGCCTGTTGCACCTGGGTATAGAGCACCGGGGAAGCAATATTGTTATGCAAATCTGGCAGCTTTTAGGTAGAAGAATAGAGGACTGACTGCCTTAGCACACCCTGCTTTTAATATTGTTTTATCTGCCTCCCTTCTCAGTGTACCAGTGGCAAACTGCTTGGACCACTACAGTTGTAACAGGATGAAATGGAGCCCCACAAACCTGGTCAGACCACAAGATCTCCTCAGTTACCAAACCTGCTTGATTTGGGCTTTGCTTTCAGTCTGGTTCTAATTATTTCTCCCTAGGGTTGATGGTGCCTGTACTGATCAAGAGGGTGAGACCATCACACAAAACATGGGCATGGAGGAAATCCCACCATTGCTTCAATGGATCCTGGGTCACAGCTCAGGGGAGAGAAGGGCTGGATGCAGGCAGTGTTAGGTGGTTGCTTTGCCTGTCAGCTGCCACCCCTGCTAAGCCCTGGCTTCTCTTAGCCTCCCAAAGACTTGACTCAGTTGGTGCTCCATATCACTTCAAAATCTTGTGCATAAATTTGGGCAATGAATCAGGGATCCACAGCACTGATTTCTCCTTATATATAAAAAAAAACCCCGAAACCACTTTGTTGTGCAGCACATCTCCATTTACTGACTCTCCTTTTAATGAGACAGGGGCAAATTCACTTGGTGTGGTCCTGTTTTTAAGCAGGGTCCCTGCAGAAGCACATTCAGCCCTGCGTTCCCTAGCCTGCTACTTGCCTGCACCTCTTCACAAACCAAAAACAAAGATATCTGAAAGACAGATTTTTCAATCACTTTAATGCCAAAATGGTGTTCCATTGTTCTTGAGTGAGTGAACATTGTATCAGACAAATCCTTCTGTACTAAATTATCTTTTTATTTCAGCCACTACATTTCCAGAGCACTCAATCTAAGAGGCTTCCAGTAAAAAGGATGGAAGATAAAGAATTTGGCACATATCTGTTTATGAAAACAGACATCAGTGAATATTCTCAGGCATAAAAATGCACACATTCTCCATTTAAAATCCTCCAAAGGGCACTTGAAATAGTTTAAATGTTTTATTCTTGGATTGAGAAAGAAGAACAGGAGGAGAAAAAAGGTTTTCACTCTCATAAAAGTAATTACAAACAACAAACATCAATTCCCAGATGTTTTTTATTTGTTCTGTGATTTTATTTTCAAAGAATCTGGAGTACTCTTGGCATCTTCTGTGTATTGCCTGTGACTGCGCGCAGCGTTGGCCTCTTATCTCCTCCTGGATTCACAGCCGCGTCAATGCGCTGACATCAGCGAACGCCACGCTGGAGCTGTGCCGAGGACCTGGACTGCGGTGCCAGAAATAGCTCATGTCCCCCCGAAACCGCAGTGCCGGAGCAGCTGTGGCACGGGGACGGAGCAGCCACCAGCAGAGGGAGCGGCAAGGCCAGCTCAGAGGTCCCCCAAACCGACGGCACCCAGGATTTGGGGAATGTTGTTGCTGGGTTAGCGATTTGTAAGAAGATGTTCCAGAGAAGGATGGACACCTTTTTTTGTCCAATACAAGTCAGAAAACTGTGATGCTATCAGTCCCTCCTGACGGCAAGAGAGACCCAGAGAGAGAAGTTTCGGTATCACTCCTGCTTGCGTCAAGCACTAGGCATGTTCACACAGCCCCTCCTGGGTGGCAGCAGCAGCGGGGTCCCTGGGAGGGAGGAGGAGTGTGCACGGCACAGGGACGATGCAAGGGCTCGGGGAGCCTCCCTTATCCCAAGGTCCTCCCGTCTCCATGCCATCAATCAAAAAGTGTGAGGGGCACAAGGGGTAAGCAGCAATGAAGGTGGGTTTTATCCGGTGCTTTTCAAGGGCAGTCCAGCCAGCACCTCCCAGCAAAGCCAGCGGGAAACGATCTCACCGGTGCCAGCGTCCCCCCCCTCACATCAAGCTGGGATGTGCTCCCGGCTCACCAAACACAAGCAGCACCCAGACAGTCCATCCTGGTAGCACCAATCCAGCCCCTGCTCGTCTGAGACAAGCCCTCATTGTGTTTCATCTCTGGGAAGTGAGCAGACCCCATCCCACCTGTCTGCTGGGCAAGCACAGTGGAGGAAAAGCAGCTGCATCCTCAAAACAGGCCTTCAGGTCAAACTGTGGCAGCTGAGACACAGCAAGCACGTTGGGATATGCATGGGAAGACAGCTAAGAGAGCAAAGTGCCCTTGGTTGGGTGCCGGCCAGTGCACAGGGAGTCAAGGATGCAGCTCCACTGGGACCACGCAGGAGTGTGAGTTCCCCCTGGGGAGGCGCTGGCACGAGTCTGTCCGAGTACTGTCCTCTGTGTACTCAGCAGGGAGAAAAATTTAAGGGGGGAGAGCACGCAAGCCGCTGAGCACATGACGCACAGCTGGAGGAGTTGCTCCACCTTCACAGTCCCAAGGAGCTGGTCCATCTTGTCACCACCATAATCTGGAAAAGCCTCAGGGTTTTCTGAACTTGCACCAGTTCTTGGGCCCGGGGCAGTCAGAGCATCACTGTGGCTGTGTGACTCCCAGCTCGTGCCGCAGCGGGAGCAGGGAGGTTGTGCTGAGACAGCTATGCTAAATTTACCCTGCCCTGGGACTCTGATGTGCAGGGGGAAGAGCAGATTTGGGCAGCCGTAGCAGGCTTGGGAGCTCTTGTGAGTTTTTCTGAGATCCTGGCAAAGCCCCAAAGTGGCTGACTCACTCCTCCTCTCAGGTCAGTTCTTCACAGCTGTAGCTCCGGTGAGACTAGTGGGTTATTTCTGATGTACATCGCTGGACGATCACAGTCCAGCCCATTACCCCTGCTGGTGAAGGATGGCTCCTGTCTCCAGTGGGCTTTATTTAGCTTCCACTCCAAAGCTGTTCCGTAAGAGGGAAACCAATGTGAAAAGGGTATGGCATTTCTTTTTGTTAGAGATTCCCCATCTGGAGTTATCTGGCGACTTTGAACTTGTTAGAATCAATGAACTCAGTATAATCAATGCCCCGTCCTCTCTATCGGCTGTACACAGATTTGTCATTTATTGTTAGAGACAACTTGGCATTTGTGAGTTGTGTCAATGGATGCACAAGCAGATTCATTCTAATTATATTGAACCACTGATGAACTTAGTAGTCTAGTCTAGTATTTTAAGCCCTAAAGCTTCCTTAGCAGTAAATCATGTGGGTTACAAATAAAGCTCATGGGGGGAAAAAAAAGAAGTTAACTGTATTTATTAGCTTGAACATTTGGACGGTAACTATGTGGACAAAATACGTTCACAGAGCCCTGGCGCATTTCTTCACTCTCTTCTCTCGCATTCTGTTAATACCCAACTAAAACTGTTGACTTAAACACCTCCATTCTATTGTTTTCTGTGTGTTAATGACAGGTCTGCTTTGGGGAGGCTGGGCAGTGCCAGGCAAGGGCTTGGGTACATGGAGATTTCCAATTGCTAGCTTCGCCCCTGGCCTCTGTAGTTGCCTGTTTGCAACAGATCTATTTGCTCGTGGAGCAGCTGTGGAATTGCAGCAGATTTTAGGTATCCACGAGAGTATCCGTGCATTTCACTGCATAGAATAACGTGTACCTTGTGCTCTGGGCAACTCACTGTAATTAGTTTGTAAAAGTTGTTTGTCTCTGAAGTTCTATAAATACACCTACATAAAACTATAAGGGAACAAGCAGTCACATGCTTAAAGCAAATGCATTCCAATGCAGAAGAGCTTTACACACTGATCACACTCTCCCCTCTCTCCCCCACTGATGTTTCTTTCATTTCACATAAGGCTGACCAAAAATATTTACTTTCTTCTTTCACATAAATAGACTAAAATGGATGAAGAATTTCCCGCTGAAATCAAGGGCATTCACCATCCAGTGACAAACAGCCTCCACCTGGGCTGTATTTGTTACCCTGCTCCCTCTCATAGAAGGCGAAGAAAGAAAATAAAAAATAAACACCTCAGGCAGAGATATCAGTTCCTCTTGTCAAACATTTTCCCCTGTGATTCACCGGCATCATCTGTGTACCTCTGGTCAAAAGCATCATTGTACAAACCGACCTTGTTCCCCAATCAAGCCTTTCGACTTTTTCAAGTGACTTTTTTCCATGGCCCAGTCTCCCCAGTCCTTCAGTTTAAGAGAAAAGGCCGAAAAGCTGTGTCTCTTTTTGGAGTGCTCCTTGCTCGAGGGGGTTCCCACCAATGCCCGCTGTGGTGCCAACCATCGGCGTACCGGCCTCTGCTGGAAGCACAGGAGCGGGGATTTGGCGTTAGAGCGGCAGTAAGGCTGAGTGCCGGCCTGCCTTGCTGCGGCTGAGCCCGGGGAACCCGCGGGAGAGGAGGAGGAGAGGGGAACATCAGAAAGAGTCTGGTGCATGCACGTCCCTGCCCGCTCCCTGCCCGGTCCTGACCTGCCTGGTCCCTGCCCGCTCCCTGCCCAGGCCCTGCCTGCTCCCTGCCCGTCTGGTCCCTGCCCACACCCTGCCTGCTCCCTGCCCGTCTGCTCCCTGCCCGCTCCCTGCCCCCGCCCTGCCCGCTCCCTGCCCGTCC
>VZTL01026863.1:195149-205679 GCA_013400535.1 Scopus umbretta
CGCGGCCCCTTGGCCCCGCCCGGAGGCCCCGTCCCCCCGCCGCCGGCCACGGAGCTCTCCCCGCCGGCTCCGCCGCCCCTGCCCGGGCCGGTGCCCGCGGAGCACCCCGAGCCTCCCGACTAAGTTGCCGAGAAGCCATGTCTGAGCCGGCCCCTTCCCCGGGAAGGGAAGGCGCCGCCAGCAGCCCCCCCTCATCCCTTCTCTCCGCACCCTCTCTTGCAGGCGCGGCTGGTCCCAGCATGCCAGGAGCGCTCCGGGCGGCCCGGCAGACTCTGCCCCGTTAGCCCGGGGTGCCCCGGGGGGGGCTCAGCCATGAATTCCTCCCCCCAAGCCCCCGGGGCCGCCCCCGGCCCTCTGCAGCTCTGGCAGGAGGAGAACCAGACCCAAGGCGGGCTGTGGAACGGGAGCCAGGAGCTCGGCTGGGAAGAGCTGGAGAAGATGCTTTTCCTCTTCGCGAAGGAGCCCGTCACCATCAGTCTTACAGCGATGTACCTGGTGTCCTTTGTGGTGGGCTTCGTGGGCAACATCATGTCCATCAGGGTGCTCACCCGGAAGCGCCGGAGTCGGGTGTCCAGCCTGAGTGCCACCCGCAGCCTCCTCATCAACCTGGCGGTGTGCGACCTCATGGTGGTGTGCGTCTGCATGCCCATCACCGTGGGCAACCTCATCTACAAAGCCTGGGTGTACGGGGACTTCCTCTGCCGGGCGGTGCCCTTCATCCAGGCTGTTTCTGTCTCCGCCAGCGTCCTCAGCCTGACCGTCATCAGCGTGAACCGGTACTACAGCGTGCACAATCCACTCAACGCCCGGTCGTTCTTCACCCAGAAGAGGATCCTCAGCACCATCCTGGTGGTGTGGTTGTTGTCCTCAGGGATATGCATGCCCCTCATCTTCATGAACAAACGGGATGAGATTGGGGTGGTGGAGGGCTTGCCTCTGGTGTTTTCCATCTGCAGGGAGATTTGGCCTCAGGAGAGGCTCAAGCAAGCCTACAACTTCCTGCTCTTCTGTGCCCTCTACTGCCTGCCAGTCCTGTTCAACATGGTCATCTGCTTCCTCACGGTGCGCCGACTGTGGAGCCGCAGCAGCCAGCTGAAGGAGAGCACTGCCCTGAACCGATCTCTGCCAGCCTCCAGGCTGAAGATCCGGAAGAAGGTAGCGCAGATGGTGGTGGCCCTGGTTCTGCTGTTCGCAATCTCCTGGCTGCCCGTCTACCTGATGGACATCTGGATTGATTTCAACATCCCCAAATCTTTGCAGGATGTGACTCCTTCTCCTTGGATCCTGCAACTCAGACCTTTTGCCCAGTGGCTTGGCCTCACCAATTCCAGCCTCAACCCCATATGCTATTGCTTTGTTGGGAACCTCTACAGGTCAGCCAAGGAAATGAAGAGCAAATACCACCAAAGAATGGTCTCTCTCTTTAACTTCTCCCTGTCCGAAGGGACAACCCGTTCCTCGGTCCCAGAGCTGCTGTCTTACCGGAGTTCAATGGAGCCTGCAAGGAAAGGCCCCTCTACCACGCCCACCATGGGCAGGAGATGTCAAGGGGGTCACGGCCATAAGAACAAGTGTGGATGCTTGAACTCCTGCCAGCATCCACCTCTGAACACCGTCTCCGGTGAGAACACTTCCTTGTAATTCTGCCCAGGAAATGCGCCTCATACCCTCATCTGCATTTAATGATCCTTTAGAGGTCTTTCTGAACCAGATATTTCAACGATGGAAAAAAACTTTCTTCTAATCACTCCCACCACCAGTTCAGAAGTACTGAGACAGGGAAAGAAGAAAATAACGAGAGAAAAAGATGATGCATTTTAACTCAGATCAAGTTTTAAGACAAATTATTTTTACTGGGGACACCTGCCCAGTCAACAGTCACATAATTAGATAGATCAACTTCCCAGCGAGTGAGCTCTCCCTGCAGCTCCATCTCTGGATGCAGAGATGCCGTTTGGATACAACAACGATTTGACTACTTGCTGCTGCTCACTCTCTGCTGATAAAGAGCAGCAATAAGAGGCTCTCTCAGCTCCAAATCCATCAGTTGTAGTTGCAAGCAGTGAAGAAATGCTAGAAACAGCATCATAAGAAGTAATAGTAGTGGAGAATTTCACACACTTTACCACTTGAGATTTCATTGTCTGATCCACTCCTCCACGCAAATAAATTCTCCTGATGGGAAGAGACAGTGCCTGAAGTACTAAAGCAACCATCACCGCTCCACCACTCCCAATTTGGGAATTCAGAAGGGATTATGTGGCCTGTGAGGTGATTTAGGAAATGCAATGGGAAAATATTCTTTGGGCATCAATTCTCTTTCTTACAGCCATGTTCCTGCAGCTAGAGTGGAAAGAACCGGGCATCTATTAACATGATTTGCACTTGAAAACCAGCTCTTGTTCAGCTGTGTCTGTACCAAACAAAGTCAATGGCATGTGAAAATAAAAATAGAAAGTGGTTTATAGCTAATAAAATCAGAATCAACTAATGCAATGCTATTTGTCTGGGAAGGAGAAAATCAAAGCGCTTGCTTTTCCTGAGGATCAGAAGTAGGTTAAAACCTATTTCTTACATCATCTCCTTTAAAGGAGGCTTTGATAAATAAATTGTATATTTTTATTATGTTAGCGTCGAAAGGCCCCACTAAAGCTTGCGAGTTCTATTGCATTGAGCACTGCGTCTGCATTCATAAGGAAAGGAAACCTTTCTCCCAAAGAGCTCAAAGGGAAAATCCATCAGACCAGGCAACAGGTGAGAGAAAAGGAAATACAACAAAGACCCAAAAGGCTGGAATGAAACTAGAGATCAGCCCCTTCCCCGTGCCTGCTCAGAGCGAAGCGTGAGGGGGTGCACACCGTCTCCGGATGCCAGAAGAGCCTGTGCCCTGGCTACTCGTGCGCCCGTGCCCGGCGCAGCAGGGCTCTCCTCCTAGCGAGCCCCAGAACGAACGCAGGAGCCTTCCTGCGAGAGGATTTTGCATTTAATGGAACTCAGACTTTTGACGACTGGGGGCTTTTTTCTATTACTGAACAAAGGAATGATGTTCTGGGAAACCTACGTTTCAAATAACATCCTCCTGCCTTCTAGGGAGCCTTTTGTTCACAAAAAAATAGTGAAGAGATGAAAAATAGCCATTCAACCCAACAGGATTCCCACCTTTGTAATGATCACACAATAACGTTGTATGTTACTAATGATCTGCCTGGAAAACAAAAGATTCCTCCTTAACAGGCAGTGCCATCCACAATTTGTATTCTCTTTTTGTGTGAACGACAAAGAAATTACAACTACCCAGATTTACTTAGGGTGAGAAATGGCTTTTATGTGTGCTGGGAGATGAGAACATCTGCATTTTTGCAGGTGATATAGGAGTGTACTGCTTGATCTTTTAGTAGCTGTGGAGAAAAGCCTGTGAAGATTTTATTTCCTTTTTCAAGGCACATTTTTAGGGCTGGCAAAACGCACCAGGCTGAGGAGCATTAAAAGCTTGCTCCGAATGCCCACTGGCTCCAGATCCTGGAAACAGATGTCCTCCACCCCCAAACCAGATATGACACAATACTGAAACTTCCCTACATTGCCCTTATCAATGTATTTAATTCTGCCCTGAATAAACCGCAAAGAAAGGACCGTGGAGATGCCAGACCAGCTCTGTCCCACGTGATGGCCCAGCTCCGAAAATGGTCAGGATCAAATGATGCGATCAAAGGTGCAACCTTTCCCACCCTGAAAGCCTCCGTACCCTCCACGGAGGCAGAAATACCAGGGACTGTGTGTTCTCCTGAACGTGCCTGTGCCTTCCCGTCCTGATGCATTTGCCCATGCCTTTCTCCAGCCTCACAGCGCTACTGACCTCCAAGATACACTGGGGCAAGGGCCACTTTCACTGGGCAAGGTCATCTCCTCTCCACACTTTTAAATGTATTTTGCAGATTCATTCAGTGTTCCTGTTTTCCTATAATAAAGCCGAACTGCTCACTTTAACTCCTCTTCGTCTCCCTCAGTCACTCTCTCCCTATCCCCCCCGTGCTCCAACCACTCCTCCACAGTTTCGACAGCAAAATCTCCCCCTGCCTCTCACCGTTATCACTCTTTGCCCGCGAATTCCCCTCATTCTAACAACTCATTCACGTCTTCACTTCTCTGATGAAAAATCCCTTCCTGCCCTACTGATTCGAATGGCTCCTTTTGTGCTGCAGACACCTGTTTGCGGTGGAGAACGCAGATTTATTTTGCACAGCTTACCCGACAGCTGCCAGGTAGTAATGAATTTCGGTCACTATCACCCAAGGGTAAATGAGAAGCAGTGACGTCAATGTGAAAGCCACAGAGCATCCCGTGAGCCGCCCGCCTGGGCTCTGGCAGTGATTTTATTAACCTGAGCAGGTCTGTGTTATGCAGCAGTGCCTGGGTGACTCACGCTGGCTCCGAGTGAGGTGAAACCTCGGCATTTGGGAACGTGGCTTTTCTCCCCTCCTGGCTGGTAAAACATCTCTTTATATTTAGGGCTGAGAAGACATCTGAGGGTCCTCCAGGCCACACAAGCTCCTTGTTTTGGATGCCAGGCATTTTGATAGGCATTCAAGGGACTCCTGGCCCTTCGAGGAATCTGCCGCAGACACGGCTCTGGCTGGTGAACACAAATGGTTTCATCAAAGGAGCTCAAGCCGAACGTCTCGCACTCAGCGTGTGGTTAAGGAAACTTGTTTCTCTCTAAATGTGCCCAGGCAGACTGGAAACATGAATTTTAGATGTTTCGAGGGCAATGTTTCCCCATGGCAATGCTGCTAATGCATCTCAGTCCCACTCTTTCCCCCACAGGTCTTTCTTCTCTGCTTTGCCATTTGAATCAATACAGGCATTTTACCACATTACCAAAATAGGATGTTTAGAACAGCTTTACTTGAATCCCTTTGCTGTGGTAAGGACTTACAGAGAGTTGCTGTTTGGTAACTCTCTCTGGGAATATCCCATGATTTGTTCTTGTACTGTCAGTATTGTCTCAAAGATGCTACAGGTTTATTTTCTGCCTGTGAGCCACTGGAGAGGTGAAAAAAGAGATAATATTTCATACACGGTATCATAGAGGTACATGCAATCACAACTGATAGGTAGCCCTCGAAAGGAGAATGATGAAATACTGTTTCTTATAATAAAATACTCAGGAGAAGCCAGTGAAATGATTAGACAGCATGTGTAAGGGCAAGGCAACACCTTTTCTCATACCACGAGCAGCAGCTGAGCTCATGGTGGTGAGGGCTGAAAGCAATAAAAAGGGTTCAAGAGGAAACTGGACTGTTCACAGCAGAAAGGGCCATCAAGAGCTATTAAAAACAATGATGCAACATTTGGCTTAGAGAGCATTGGGTATATAACCTATAACTTCCACTTCTGCTCCTTCCCAGGACACGTGCTACTGGCCACCATTGGGAGCAGGATGCTGGGCTGAGCATCGTTTGGTCTATTTGGTACCCTTGTTCTTACACCCCTATGCAAAAAAAGCTCCCAATTAGTCTGAGTCCTGTTTTAAAGAGTGGGCAAGAGCATGGGATGATTTCAGAACTGGCATAATTTGATCAACAGTAAGACTTTGCAGGACACGTTCATCTGGAGGTAGGACACGTTACACTGACACGGCGCAGGCTGAGAAATGCTCACTCGGTCGCTTGCAGAGCGAGAGCTGAGGAGTCCCAGCTGATGGTGCACGGTGCCCACTCCAGTGCAACACAACAGAAGTAACAGATCCTTCCCTCTTCTAATATTCATCAGCCCTCTCGGTGGGTCAGCGTCTTCATTGCAACAACCCGGAGCATCCCAGAAAGAAGAATGTCCTCCAAAGGGAAACTCCTGCCTGCTGGCATTTTACATATGAGACTTATTGAGATGCTGGGATTCCAACTAGGATGGAAGCTGGCTGGTGAGTTATCTGCAACACCAGCAGCCCCCAGCACCTTTCCCGTGTCTCCTCCCGCAGTCCCCCCACCACAGCACATCCCATACACAAACACCTCATCTCTCCTGACTTGCAATATCTAAATGAACAGGGAGAGCACAGGAGTTGCAGGGTTTCCAGCGCATTGCGATGCCCCTGTTGGAAAGAACCTGAGAATTCACAGTGCAAATTTTCTAGAAAAAATCAGTGTAGCCCAGTTTACCTTTGTGATTGTATTCAGCATGAAAATAAATCACCAGAGGCTGCTAGAAGAACAAATAAAAGAGCAGCTATGAGCAGATTGCTGGAGCCCTCTGAGAAAGAGTCAGCCTCCAGGAAAGTACTGCTCGCCTGGCACAGATGGGGATCATGTAAGACTTTCCCAAACTTTCTGGGAGTGAAAGACTACTGCTTAGGTCAGCCCCAGGGGCACAGAACTTGCAGTAGTTGCTTTCGCTGCCTGCTAAACATCTTTAGGCAAAGTCCCAGGACTCAGAGCTGACACAACACAGTTGTAAAGTCAATGCAGTCTCATGCAACTGCTGACCCCCAAGCTTCCCTGCCAGCCCATGATGGAGGCTCCTGGCTGCCCTGATTTAGGGATTTTTTTTCCATTCTTAGCTTGAATCAACTAGGAAAACCTGGTCTGGGGCAGAGGGGGAGCCACACTAGGATAAGTGCCCGATCTGGAGAGGGAAGGATGCTCCTTCCCACCTTACAAGGGTACCCGCTCACTAAAGATTGTGAGGCAGTCATATAATTTAATTATTTAATTAATATTTTATTCAAATAATGATTTATAAAGATGGATTCAGCACGTGCAAAAAACATGTTTTCAAGTGAGGACGCTACACCAGAGTCTTCCTATTTGGTGTTTCTTGCTGATTGCAAGAAACCCCCTGAAGAAATCAGCGCCTGGAGCACACCAGGAAAGAGCTGGCTCAGGACTACCGGAGCAGGGGGCACTGATTACCTTGCCATTATCCTCATGGCATGGGGAAGGGGAAGTCTCATGGAGCTGCAATGTGACCTTTGATTTTAAATGTTTTCTATGCCCAACCTTTTCCCTCTTACCTCATTGCACCCTGACTAAGACAGATGGTTTATGTTGCAAACTACGGGGGGGGGAAGGCGGGAAGAAAGAATTATCCGGGGAGACTTTATTTTTAAAAATACATATGAAATATTTCTGCACCTGAAAGATCAAGGAATTAACAGCTTGTCTCGGTATGCATTACCCCTGTCTCTGTGAGTTTTTATGGTAACAGACAGATAGTGCGGAACACAAAATGCTGTGTGCACTACAGGATAAAATCACCAAACTTTAATCATTCCTTAATCAGGGATGCATTTCCCAGCCTCAGCACTCCACCAGGCTCTCTGGGTCCAATTTTCAGAGAAGCGAGCAGTCGGCACTGCTGACAGCCAGGCTCTCGCTGTCCCATCTGCCCGTCAGCTTGGCCTTCCCCTGTCCCTGCAGGAGGTGGCTTTCTGGGTGCCTGGCCAAGCGGAGTCTCCCAGCTCTGCACCTCCAAATGCTGAAGACCACGTCCTCAGCAGAGCCACCAGGGAGGATTCCCAGGCTGGCTCCCATGCTCCATGAAAAAGGCCTGGCCACAGCCTGGGGATCTGTTGCACTTGGCCGGTGCAGGCTGGAGAGATTGAACTATTCTTGTTTCCAGTCACTGCAGCGAGGCTGAGCTTGCAGAGATCAACCACGAGGACCTTCCAACTATGAGCCAGCAATGCTCCAGCATCTCTGGACGGCTGCACCGGCGAGCTGCTACCCCATGTGCCGCACAGCCTTTGCCTTTCTTCATTTTCCACTTCAGGTGTTTCAGTCAACCCTCTCCTCAGCCATTCACCATGAGAATGGAGCTGCTGAATTAAAGAGATGCATGACTGAGTCTTTAGGCAGATGTATCCCATTAACCTGGTGCTCACAAGTCATGAGCTGTTATTTCTTGGTGTGGGGAAGGAAAATCTAGCATTTTCCTTCATTTCCCAAGCATTCAGGAAACAAGCTAAAGAATAAAAAGGGGAATGAAAGAAAATCCACACAGTGAAATAAAACCATCTTAAGGCAATTACCTGGGAAGAAATAGAGCTGCCAAGGACATTAAAGTTCTCATGCACCTGCTAATCTCTTCTGATAAAGGTCTGACTGGATAAACTAATAACGCTATTAAATCTGCAGTAATCATTACCAGAGGCAGCCCAAGGATCTCACAAAGCCACATGCCTGGAGGAAGACCATTTCCAGCATGAACATGCACAACCAGCAGCAGGTCAGTGGTACCTACACCCGAGATGTCAGTGTAATCGCTGAACGGCTGTGACTCAGTAACTTCCCTAATTGCCTCCCTCAGCTGAGAACTGAACCCAGATTTCCTAAGGCTCCATCCAGCACTTCTGCCTTTTCAGACTGTAATTCTGGGCTCTGGGTCACACAGGAGAAAACAAGAAGTTCCCGCACAGCCTAGCAGTATGGATCAGTGTTTGAAGCAGGCTGACTCATGAAGTCTCCATGAGGGCTGGGATGTCCTCCTTCAAAAACTAACGACATAACATGGACTCTGGCAGAAATGCATCAAGAAAAGGATGTGCAATAGCAAAAGTATAAAAAAAAAAAAAAAATCCTCTTCCTAAATCCTTGTGGCAGGGTCAAAGCTGCTGTCCGCTCCTCTACGAGTGGGAGGAGGAACAGCCTGGGATGGGACGAGCAGCTCTGTGAGGTCCATGCGGTGACCCTGGCACATCAGGGAGGAGATGCAGAGCTGCATCCATGCAGCAACATGAACGGATGATCAAGAGTTTGTGCAAAAACATTTTTGATGCCATCGCTCCAGCACGCTTCCTGAGTGCCCGGTGAGGTGGTGGGGATGCTGCCGCCTCTGTGGCAGAAGAGTGTGCACAGGTTACCTGCTGCCTGAGCACATGCAGATCCCGCTTCTCTTTCATTCCCTCTCCACTACTGTTGACTTCGGCAGAGTTTCTTCTGATTTATACCAGCAGGAGATTAGAGCGAAGCCCACAGTGAATGAAATACTGTCAAGGTGAGGCTGCTGTCACATCAGCTGCTGTAATTCCATTGACTTAATGGATCTACTCCTAATTTACAAGTCAGAGATGGATCCAGCACCAGAGGCTGAGTACAAAGGTGTCATTTTTACATAGTCAAATTTATCTCTGAAATAAATACCACATTAGATCTTTCCAAGAGGTCTGAGCTGCAATGTATTCATTTTTCTCCCTGCAGAAAGGTGAAATTCTTACTAATGTTTTCAGGTTACCTTCAAGTCTCGAGGTTGGATATTTTTCAGCCATCTGCTTGTTTCACACAGGCCGTCAGGGGCCAAAATGAGCAACTGTATCCTCCAGGAAGTCCTCCAGCAATTTGCTTCAAGGGGTGTTAAGCCCCTTCCTGAAGCTACCATTTGCCAGGAATAACACAGCAGCCTGATGATATGCAGCCTCTTGCAGTAAAAAATAAGATAATGAAGAAGAAATACGTTTACATCTATATGGTCTTTTCTTGTATACTTCAGAAATAAGGAACATTTACACATAATTCCCAGCCAATGATGGTGTAGGCATATCAAGTTCAGAACAGGCTGGTCCCTCCGAAAATCAATGGGTATCTGTGTGACCACAGGCTGTGAACAGAAATTCATGGCTTAGCCAATATCATGTCACACAGGACTGACTGCGGAAGAGTGACATGGATCTACAGAGACACACATCCCAGAAGATAAGCACATCCACAGCAGCCACATGTCCGCATCTGCAAGCGCAGTGCAGGAGGACTGTGTAGGGTGGGAAAACCTTTGTTCACAAGTAAAATAACACAATACTCTTCTTGATCTCATCTCCCTAAATCCCTTCCTGAAATCCAGGCAGGACAGTTTAGAAGCCAGAAAGCTGCCAAAATTGTCATGGAAACAGCAAAGTTCTTCTGTGAGGCACAGTGCCAGAACTGGAAGCCAGAACTCCTAGCAACAGCAAACAAGTCTTTCCCAAGTCTTTCGCTCCATCAAGCAAAAAGTGAAACTTGGGAAAATGGGGGGCAGTGATGGGTGCAGGGGTCTGGGTGGTGGTGACAGAGCAGCTCCCCTTCCTCCATGCCCACTGCCAAGGGAAGCCAAGAGAGGCGCTGCCGGGACATCGGGAAAGCTCCTCACTCCAGGTTCGGTTGGCTGCAAGGATACAATGCAACCAGACAGCAAGACCTTAAATTTCTTATCTGCACACTTGAAGCTGTCGAACAAAGCACTAAACCAGACAGGCGACTAGAGGCATTCTTTGCTGCCTGCTCTTGTAGCATGGAATTATAGCAAATAACGCATAGACTCTTCTCACATTGGCAACTGGAAGTGACTGGAGGAAATCCTCAGGGCATGGCACTTTCTGATGAAGGTGCATATACTGCCCTGTGGGAGCACAGATGTGCTGCACTGGTGAGAAGGACTCAAAAGAAGTGAGAAAGAGAAAAGTAGTGTTTCATTTTTGCTGATAAGCCTGAGCGTGTTCAGTCAAGCAGCCTTTGCCCATGGGAAATGTTTCGATAGATTATTGTTGTTTTGGTTTGTTTTTTT
>VZTL01026865.1:23601-34031 GCA_013400535.1 Scopus umbretta
CCCGCCCCCGTCCGTGTCTGTTTGTCTTTCCAGCCCAGCTCATCGCCCGCCAGTCACTGGGTGTTGACTCAGCGCATTCCTCCCCAGCCCGGCCTGCCGCTGCCAGTCATTAACCAGGGTTGGCATGCTGCTGTCCCTGCTCCGGGACGTCGTGCTGGGCTCCGGCTGCTGATAACCTGATAACTTTGGGGATGTCATGTGAGGAGGTGGGAGAGGTGACCGGCACCACTTGGGGACAGGGGTGTGGATTAATGCCAGCCCCAGCTTGGGCTGGGGATAAAAGCGTCGAGGCCTACCCAGGTCTAAGCCCGTCTCGGCTCTCCCCAGGAAGCTCCGGGACCCATCCCACACTTCCCAGCACCATGGCGTCAGGGTGGTCCTGCTGGGTCCTCCTGCTGCTCCTGCCTGCCCCGGCCCACCCTGGGGGGCCCGGACCTGTCCTCGTCAACCGCCCCTTTGTCACCATCTGGAACATCCCCACCGAGCGCTGCGTCAAGAAGTACAATGTCACCCTCAACCTGGAGGTCTTTGATGTGTTGGCCAATGACCAGCAGTCCTTCATTGGGCAGGACATCACCCTCTTCTACAGCAAGAAGCTGGGGTTACTCCCCTACTATACAGCCGAGGGAGTGCCAGTGAATGGGGGGCTCCCCCAGAATGCCAGTCTGAAGGCCCACCTCCAACAGGCCACCCAAGACATCAAGGTCACCCTGCCCAGCCCTGCCTACAGTGGGCTGGCTGTCGTCGACTGGGAGAAGTGGCGCCCACTGTGGATCCGTAACTGGGCTTCGATGGACATCTACCGGCAGAAGTCAGAGGAGCTGGTGCGGCAGCAGCACCCGCAGTGGCCCCCCGAGCTGGTGAAGAAGACGGCCAAGCAGCAGTTTGAGCAGAGCGCCCGCAACTTCATGGAGCAGACCCTGCAGCTGGGTAAGACCCTCCGTCCTGATGGCTACTGGGGTTTCTATGGCTTCCCCAACTGCTACAACAATGCCTTTGACAGCCTGCCCTACACCGGGATGTGCCCAGTGGTGGAGCAGCAGAGGAACAAGGAGCTGTGGTGGCTCTGGGAGAGCAGCCAGGCACTCTACCCCAGCATCTACCTGCCCCCCTGCCTCAACGGCACTAACAAGGTGCTCGCCTATGTCCGGCACCGCATTGCCGAGGCCTTCACCGTCCAGCACAGCATTCTCACCAGTGGCATCCCTGTCCTGCCCTACTCTCAGATTGCCTTCGACTGCACCGTTGACTTCCTCTCCCAGGTGATGGGGATGTGGGGATGGTGAGCACCTCTCAGGCTGATAGGCTATCTTTAGCTTTGCCGGGGTGGTATGCGGGCTTTGGGCACCATTGACTTCTCTCCCCTTGGGTGCAGGAGGACCTGATGAACACCATTGGGGAGAGCGCGGCTCAGGGTGCTGCTGGCATTGTCCTCTGGGGCAGCCTCAACTACAGCACCTCCAAGGTGAGTGCAGAGGGTGGCATCGTGCCACCACTCGTGGGGACCCCTGGTTCCCTGGCCGTGCAGGGCTGTGACACTGCATGTCATTGCAGGAGATGTGCCTGAGGCTGAAGGACTATGTGGAGGGGCCCCTGGGTCACTACATCGTCAATGTGACGGCCAGTGCTGATCTGTGCAGCCAGAGCCTGTGCTCTGGCCGGGGCCGCTGTGTGCGCCAGGAGAACAAGCAGGGCTTCCTCCACCTTGACCCCTTCCGCTTCACCATTGACCTGCAAGCTGGCAAGCCCTGGCTGGTGATGCAGAGCCTGGAGTCCACTGACAACGCCTCCCAGCTGGCCAAAGAGTTCAGCTGCCAGTGCTACGACAAGTGGCAGGGACCCCGCTGCAACACCCAGGGCTTTGCCGAGTGAGCCCCCCCATTATGCCAGGGACAGTGGGGTGGGCAGGCTGACACCATCCCACACCCCCAGCACCCCTCGCTGTGGGATTAGGAACCTGACCATAGAGGCTGCTAATAAAACTGGTAGGCACCTGCAAGTGTCTCCTTGTCTTCCAACACAGCACGTTTTGGGGTGGGTGGGGTGTTAGGGACTGAAGGAGTTAAAGTCTCAAACATTGTGGCAGACAAGTTAAGGTCTGCATAGAGATAAGGTCTCTGTGGCGACAATTTGGGGTCTGCATAGCACCACAGGTAAGAACCACAGGTGAGAAACCGACTGGCGGGTAGCCAGTGGGTGGTGCGTGGGAGGATGTGCAGTTCCGCCTTCTGATGGCTGAAGGTCATGCCCAGTTAATTTGAGGAAGGGGCTCACGACCAGCCCCCCCACTCCCCTCAGTGATTCCTGTGCAGAAGATGAAGAACATTCTGGAACAAGAACCATGTGGGTCCTCGGGGGGGGGGTGAGACTAGAGGCAGGGGTTAGCCTATAAAAGACACAACTTTGAGCACTCTACAAAGTGGCTACTGCTCCAGACCTGCCTCCCCCACCCAGTGCCACAGCCGGGGGCCCTGCGCTCCAAGAGCAGCGCCCTCACCACCAGAGGACTGCCATGACTACCAGAGTGCCATTTTTGGTCCGGTTGTTGTCCCTCTGTTGTCTTCCCCAGCTGCTGGATCATCCCATCTTGGACAGGCAGGAGAAACCGAGCCTGATGACTCCCTCAGCTTGTCTGAGGAAGAGGAGGAAGAGACTGTGGCTGGTGATGGCTCCCTTTCAATCGATCCGCTATCGTTTGGGCTCGAGCTTTCTTTGGCAACCATTGCTCTGGCCAGCCAGTTTTGATCCTGCCAGCGACCAACTGAAGGTTGACTGGTACCTACTGCTGCTAGCTGCAGGTTCCAATGGGATGTTCTCAAATGTCACCATGGTGCCTGTGCGCCATGGTGGTGACATTGCAGGGTGGCACCCGTGGCCTGGCAGGAATGAGAAGCCAGAGGAGACATTGCTGAAGAACCCTTGTTGCTTTTCACTCCCAGAGGCACTGATGGTGGGACTCCAGAGCCCAGAAGTCAATAAAGCTGTGTTGAATGACTGCAGGCAATGAGAGGACGGTGGTGTGTCCGGTTGCATGCAGGAGTGGGTCTGCAGGGGAGGAGGGGGGGATGGCTGTGGCGTTGGGCATCCCAGTGCCCCGTTTGGGAGTTTTTCCAGCTGGGCACCTCTGACACCTGCAGAAATGTCCTTACAGTCTTTGTCTTGTTGCTGGATGGCAACTGTAAGGAAACATCATCCAAGCTGTTAAAGCTGCCTAAATTTTGCTTTCACCTAAACGCAAAGAGTAGCGGCAAGTATGTAGGAAGAAGCTTCTGCCAGGTGCAGGAGAAGGTAGCCCAAAACATAGGGAAAGCCTTGGGGAGAAGGAGTAGAATTCCTTCTATGCTCCGTTTTTTCTAGTGGTATTGCAAGGCAGAGCCAGATCAGGATGACAGCTCTTTCTGAAGAGTAGAAAGGAGGAAGGAAGGGAAACTGCTCAGTAGGGACTTGCTCTTCTCACCTGGGGACATGGTGGCTATCTGCTCCTGCCTTCTCACTGGGCTAGTATAATACAGAAGCATGAAGTGTACAGGCAGGGGAGCTTGTATAGGTGACACACTTTTATCAGTTTTGGTAACAAAACCCTATCACCATGAAAACATTTCCAAATATCCATTTTCAATATGCTCTGTCCAGGGCACAAATGTTTTTCAAAAATCAGTTACTAACATGAATGACCTTGCTAGAAAAATTTGGGGTTGTGAGTACTCCCAGCACTCATACAGATGCCATTGATAACCAGCATTTGACTTCTGCAGTTATGACAGCTGACTTGTTAATTTCTTTTTATTACATTTAATAAGGATCTGAGAAGGTACTTGTTGTGTCTCTTGCAACAGCCCCCCTTTGGCTGAGGTAGCACGGAGGCCTCACCCCCCGCCTCCGGGCCAATGAGCACTGACAGCAATATAAGGATGCTACAAATGGCGTTTATTAATAGGTTGCATAGCAATATATACTCCGCTGCCTTTCGTTACCGCCCATAAGCTATACGTCACGAGGGGTAGGAATACACATGTCAAAGGGGAGGCCCCTGTTCTTTCCATGACATCGCGTGATCTTCCGACCGCTATCCCCTACAGTACTGATGGAGACATGATTAGACCTTTGGATTTGCCGGTCATGGTTTTCAGAAACATATGCTGGGTTATTACCAAGCTCTTTGCCAAGCAGGCAGGCCCTGAAAAAATTAGTCATAATTGGATTTTGGCCCAGATTGAACTGTGTAATCTAATTCTTATAGAGATAGCTTGGTAAATGTTAGGTGTAAATGTTGGGAACTATATTATCTTAGTATTCTTTGTATGTGGAATGTGATGTAACTTAATGAACACTCAAACGCACTCCTCCCAAGCTCCAGAGACTCTAATATTTGCTGTGTATTAAATGCTAAAATTGAAAGCAAAGTTCACCTTGCTATTCACACAAAGAAAGTGACTATGAATTTCAAGTCCTCTTTATGCCTGGAAGGTATCACAGCTGTGTGCTTGGAGCTTTCATTCATTTAATATCCTTCAAGTGTTCAGCTTCTCAATATCTAGTGCATTGTTAGGGGCTGGTTTAGGGCTTCTGCTGGGCACAGAAATTTGTTATCTCAATCAATTAACTGAACTGAGTATTGAAAGGGGCATCAGGAAAGAGACACTTCCTCTTGACTTGCAGAAAGGTCTAACACTGTCAGAAGCTGCAGAAGCATTGCAAGAAACCCTGCCTCTGGGTGCTGGCTTGCAGCTTGTCTTAAATAAAAGCAAAGCTGGAAACCTGGACCAGCCCTGTTTCTTGTTGAAATAATGCAAGCTTGGGCATGAACACAGTTTGTCACCTTCAAATAGTAGTTTTAAATGTGTAAGAGGATTTGTTTTATTCATCCTACTTATGGTATCTAATCCTCAGTCCTTGCTTCTTACAGTATATCTAAAGACACCCAAGATACTGATTTCATGTAATCTAGCTTGTCTTACTCCAGACTCTGAGGAACAGAGACTAGAAAGATGCTGCACATCATGCCAACAGACAACGCAGAAGCATTGAACAGCTGCTGGGTTGGTTTTTTTTTTCAGGTCTGAAAGCCACGCTATGCCTTGTAAACGCATAGCGCTCTGCAAATCCATCTGCAGCCCTGGAGTTAGCCCAAGCTTGGCAGGAGCGTGCTGGAGAGGAGCCAAAGCAAGAGGTGGCCAGCAGCAATCCCACAGTGGCCCTGGACCTCTGTGTGGTTCACATTTCTGGCTGCTCCACACCTCTTGGGTGGAGTATGCTTATGGTGCTGTCATACCAGTCTCTGATTTCTGTGCTCAGGATGACTGAGAAATCTGCTGTGCTCAGAGCTTGCTTGTCCACTGTATTACAGGGTTCGCATAAAACTGATTTCTAGGCTTTTTTCATGTGCTGCTGAAAGAAAGAAGAGCAGGCTGTCACTTAAAACTGTCCTTACATTGCCTAGTTTTTAATTTCAACAACTGAATATTTTTTGTTTAGGTAGTTT
The DNA here is from genome assembly GCA_013400535.1 of Scopus umbretta. Classification (NCBI taxonomy): domain Eukaryota; kingdom Metazoa; phylum Chordata; class Aves; order Pelecaniformes; family Scopidae; genus Scopus; species Scopus umbretta. The sequence continues at coordinate 29,084 of VZTL01026865.1, forward strand.
AAGCCACATGTTTTCTCCAAAAAGAATTTATCTTAAGTACTTACTATGGTTAACTATCCCAAGCAGAGAAAATTGAATTGCTGATTGCTCTGAAATTAGAAAGATCTTTTGTGATCTAGAATGAAGATGCTAATAGTGAGAAGCCTTTAAATGCTTAGATATGTAATTTCATTGAATGGCAAGGTGTAGATTAAGTCTTGCATAAAAGAGATGGAAGAAAGCCTTCCCAAACAATCCACAGGCTTTCCAGATAGATGTTGGAAATTAGATGCCTATTAATTAGCTAATAAGAAAAGTTCTCATATGCCTTGTTCCCTAACTAAAAATGTCAAAATCAGTAAAGACAGAAATTTCCCACATTGTTAGAAGTCAGTTTAGTCAGACACTAAGACACGGTTTTCAGTTTTGTCTTTGCATCAACAGCCCACACCTATGGTTAGATGACCAAGAGGGTGATCATATTTTGAGACCTCAAGAGTTGTTTTAGGACCCTACAAGTTATCATTTGCTATTGCATATCAATTCATCCAAAGCTTTGGACAGAAGTCATATAACCAAATTCAGAAGAATGGAAAGCAGGTTCTTCCAGACTGCTGCTTCTGCAGCCCTTCCAGCTGGGTGCTGAGATTCTCCTGTGGCCTTTGGACTCAACCTTGCAAAGGTCTTTTGGAAGAAATAAATCCTTCCCAAAAGCAGGTCACAGTAACTGCGTGGCTTGAAATTAAATAGATGGCATGTGGGTCTTTAAAATGCCTTTTATTGCATTTACTTTGCAGTGGAGGCTTGTGGCATGAAAGTGCTGATGACTGTCTAAGAGTCCAGGTTGTTTTGTACATGTGCAAGCACGCTGCAGCTAAAGGAAGACAGAGGAGTGCTGGGTGCTCTGCTTTTGGAGGAGATGCTGATAAGCAGTGCCAGCCTGGAGGTGGTAGCAGCACCTGAACAGAGGCATACTTTCAGCTCAGATTTCTGGACCAGCGAGCACCTGCTACCTGCACATAAATTAGCATGGCCCTGGGGATAAAAAGTGAGCAAAAATGGGTTCCTACAACTGACCTGACGTCAGGCTGCATGAAGTGACTGCAAAACTCTCAGCGTGTGCGAGACCAACTTTAATCGAACACAAGTTCAGTAGAAGCCATGACAGTCAGAGGGGAGGCAGCACTCCACCAGAGCATCAGCGGAGATGGCTACTCCAGTTAGTGCTGAAGCACGGAGATGTGTGAATGAGAGTCTGGGAATGGGTTTTGGTTGCTCTGTTTAGCTTCAGTTACAGAAAGTCCACCTAACTACCAACCAAGCACTGTTCTGCTGTATCCAAAGTTTACAGGTGAGCAGCTCACCAGACCATAGCAGCTGAGGACTTGGAGAGAGACATCTCAGAGAAACATGAGACCAGAAGCAGACAGTGGCACAAAAACTGCCTCCAAAGATGCTTGACTGTGCAAGCAGCTCGAGGTGCTACCTGGAGCACAGAGTTTTTTTTGGCTTTGAATAAAGCATACCCCTGTATATATGAGTAGTGTCAAGGGTGTGCACAAAGCTTCATTGCTTTCCTGTTGATTAATACTTCAAATAATACTTGCAACTTCTCTTTCATGTGCAATGTCAAAGCTCACTTCTGATTATTGTTTCAAAAGTGCAATACCAACCCTTACAGAAATAATTTCCATAACCTTGAATGTGAGACCTCATACCCCACCCAGCTCAGTCTGAGTGTCATCTTTTGTTCACTCACAACAGCAGACTTGAACATAAGATCTTCTAGCTTCCAATTACCTAAAATGAAAGTGGCCCTTCCTTATAGTCTCTTTGTATTTGGGTTTTGTGCTTAAAAATCATCCACTTCTTGCCTTTCCTCTTGCTCAGGTATTTCTATGAAAGATCTGAAAAGATCTAAAAAAAAGTTCTAGGAAAGATCTAAAATGGTCTTCAGAGGCCGCAGACTCTGCTGTTGCCCTGGATTTGACATACCTTGTCTCAGTGCACCAGCAGGGATATCAGACTTCATTCCTCTGATTCACTAGATTGCAATTTCAGAAGCTACTTGGAAAAAAATAAAATGTAAACCCTGAAGCATGGTTTGCAGGCTCTCAGCAAGTGTTTAAACATCCATCACAAGTAGCAGACCCCGCTACAGGTTATATAAACAAAAATGCCTCTCTGTTTTGAAGCTTGTTCTACTTCGCTCCATAGTTTTTAAAATCTGCCAGCAACGGGGCAGGGCACCAGAGCAGGACTTTCACTACAAAAACGCAGGTGCAGGAGCAGATCCTTTCTTACAAGTGTTTCAAGTCTTATACAGGCAGTGCTGGTATGCAGGTTGCAAGGGCTTCCACATTTTTTGTTAGGGAAACATGTGATTTGCATTTTTCACTGCAGCCAGGCTCATCAGAGGCAGAACACATGCTATTTGCAGCATCTCTGCCGCTCTGATTTGGCAGTAACTCCTTTTCTAGTTATTTTCCATACTAGGGGTTTAAAAACAGGCTAATCTGTGTCCTGTGCTGCCATTAGTAAGTCAGCAGGAGCGTTATCAACAGCCCATGGAGGGTCAGAGTAAGGCCTTGTGAACCAACGCAAGTGAAGCTGTTTGCTTGTGCTGTGTAAAACACCCTGCAAACTAATTTCCTCCAATGACATGTTAAGCATAAAACCATACAGTGCTCCAAACACTGCTCTAATCTGCTGATGCAGATTTAAAGCAAACACTGAATATTATAGCAAAACAGTTTGCATGAACTGTCCTGCATTTGATTGTAACTCTTCTCAGGAGGAAAAATCTGATTTGACAGATTATTGATCATAATTCCCATTTAAGACATAAATAGCTATAATCCTCTGTGCTGTTGGGCAGAGTTTGGGTTAGTTTTGGCAAAAACAAACCAAGCTGTAATTGAAGTGGGGGAAAAAAAAACCACCTTTGAGACCAAACCTGCCCTCAGCACAAAGCATATATTCTTTACTATCTTATTTGTTTTAATGCGCACCAACTGATACTGGCACACAGCAGGTATCAGCTGAGGTAACAGGGAGTTCAATATTTGAGGCCTGGCTTTTCTCACCACAAGAACAAATCTGTAAATGGAGTAAGAGGATGTGGATAACTTGCAGCATCCAGCATAGCAAGCGCAGCATTGTTGGAAGACTGACTTTTGCCAGAATGTATTATATACAGTCACAGTGCATGACGCAGACCTACAGTGGATGTCTGAACACAAATATCCTACATACTCTGGGGAGTGTGTGTTATGCAAAGCATCAGCAGAATACACACAGTGCAAGAGGCATGTGTTTGCTTCCTTGCCTTCAAGGCAGCTGGGAAAAGAGATGGTCTGTATTTAATCTTGTTCTCCTTTTATAAAACAGTGGAGGCAGTGACCTTTGAATATGGTCATCTGAAACCAGCTGGCTCTCCCCAGCTGCATAAATCAGCTCTTGGGGTGCAAGTTACTCTTTATATTCACTGCCTAGAACAGAAAAGCCTTCCTAGAACAAGCTACCCTTTTCTCCCTGTATCTCTGCCACCCTATCAAAATTAGTTAGACGGAGCAGATTTTCTGTCAAAAATCCATGCTGCACTTAATCACATTGAAAAATACCTATGCTGCTTTTTACTTCATGTATTAACACTTGTTCAGTTTACTCTGACAATCTGCTAATAGAATTTGTTGAATCAGTAATTACATTCAAATTGAATGAATTTATTTGAAAAGCTGCATCCTCCCCATCAGTGTATGAAACCAGGTGACCCCAAGAAGAACCACCACCAAAATGTACTAGCAGCTACTCTTCAGGATGTTGGTCAGAAGGGTCATGAAACCTTTTCTTCTTCAGTTATGGCTAGAAGGCATAATACAAGTGCTAGTTTTCTGTTAGCTATCAAAGTAAGACTTACCTTTGTTTTCTAAGCAAGAAGAAACTATTTCTACATATGCAGGTTTATACAGAAATATCTTCCAATAACACAGAGCAGAGGGATCTCATCTTTAGAATGCTCAGTCTGGGTTCTGGCTAGATAAAATGATGCAAGAGTTAAAACAACAAAGCAGTTAATTGATGAGTAATCCCCAAGTGAAACAGAAGGAATATACATCAGAGTATTGTTTCTATCATGGTCAGACCATGCCGTTTATTCCTTCTGCTACACAGACACTAGTGGAAAGAAGTGCAACATCAACGCAAGCAATTTGCCAAAAAATTTCCTTAATGTAATATTTATATAATCATTTTATGTGCTGTCTGTTGGGAAGGAGGGCTGTGATGAAAGATATGTTTGTTTTTTTTCTTAGTCAAAGGTTGTGGAAAAATCGCAGTTGTCTGGGATTGAGAAGCAGCACTTGACTACAGCTGCATGTACAGAAAAAAAGCAGCACAAAAATAGCCGGACAAACACTCCAGCAATGCACATAACAAGATTTCCCATTGCAAAGAACTTGAGAGAGGCCAGACAAGCTCTTAGGGTCTGACCAGACTTGAGATGAGAATTCCCCCTCACCGAGATAAGGCTTCCCAAATATCTGTCTAGTCTCAGGGTACCTTAACATGTTCCTATGCTTCAGGACAAGGGTTCCACCTCATTTTTTAAGATCTTATAGTCTGGACAGATAAAATAGCTCAGAGAAAGGAAAAATGAGGTACAGCATGATTACGTGAATAATTGTATTAACTTTTGCTTGCCAGTTCACCAACTGATGTGTTTCAGCCTTTTATTCTTCTCCTGCACAGTTGCAGTTTATCTGGGTAAAGATTACAAAATATGTTTAAGAAAAATAGTTGCATTACCTGGCTTAACCAAATGCAGTACAGTCCTGTACTTGCCCAGTTCCCAAGGGATTTAACAAAGGACCCAACAACTTAAACCTTCCAGACCACAACCCAGGTAAAAAAGTTACAAAAATCTCACTGATTTATCCATCTTTAAGTTATAGAATGATAGAATCATAGA
>VZTL01026866.1:1442-13774 GCA_013400535.1 Scopus umbretta
AACAGTGGTGGCAGAATGAGGACTTTCAATCTCAGTGAAAATCTGGTCCCATTGAAACCCTAGCAAAATCTCTCGTGGTTGCTCACCCCAACCTTATCCTGGGTGAAGCTCAAGAACATCTGTCTGGTGCCATATAGGTTGGTGTTTTCAGTCCCATGAGAAGAGGCATTTTCGTGTCCCGGGCCTGGAGGTTCCCAGCCACCACCTGTGCAAACCCTGCCATATCTGACCCTTCTTTCCCCACTCAGTCGTACCCCAGAAGGGTACAGACCCTTCAGCAGAAGGGTCTGTGTTTGAAATGTGGTTCAACACAGAGAGAAATCCCCTGGTCAGGCACCACCCCCAACCAGCTGTTTGCAATACAGCTGTGAGGCTGCATTTTGCAGGCAGGAACATGCTGCTTGCTCAGATGTCCGGAAACATCTGTGCAGTGAGACTGACAGGCACATGGTGGGATGGGAAGCTGGGGGAGAGCAGGACTGGGGGGACTGGGGAAGGACTGAAGGGAACTGTTTCAGATGAGCAAGCAAAGTTTGGCAAGTCTTCACAACCAGGCTGCAAAAGCAGGTCTGGCAGAACTATCCAGCTATCACAGGAGTACTCTTCTTCCTCCACCCCAGCCATCATGTCCGTAATGGACAGGACAACTGAAACTTCTGCATTGCTGAATGCCAGGTCATGTCAGCCCTTGCTATGCAGACAAAGAAACCACATCGCTCAAGCAGCTCCATTTCTCAGAGCTGGAGGCAGCTGAGTTGAGGAGATGCTTCAGAAAATACAGAGTTCAGTGAGTGGCTTGGGCCTAGATGGGGTCATGGGTAGAGGCAAAGCAATTACAAGGAAGTGCTCTGACCACGAGCCCACACTGCCTGTCACTTCCACCAAAAGACACATGTTCTGACATAAACAGGGATCTTGTTAGCAGAACAGACCCTGAAAGCCATCCAAAGCTGACGAACCTTTTCCAAACCACTAGCCTAGGCTCAAGATGCAGCATCATGGGATTTCCCTATACCTATATTATGGCATTGCTCAATTATATGCATTATGGTATTTTTATGTCTCTCTCAGAAGCCCCAGGTGTTGATCACAAGCGATGACAGGAGAGTGGGCAAGGATAACCATTGTTTTGGAGCTTGAGACTACAAGCTTTGGGAAGCAGGCTAGGTAGCCTGGCCTCACAGAACAAAATATCACCATTTCCAAGGATATACAAATGTAAAGATGAAATAAGGTCCTGGGATGAGCTGAGGAATGTAGAATCCTTGCAACAGTGCATTTTGCTTCACTGCTCTGCCTAGGACTAAGGTGCAATGTAGAAACTTAGCCATGTCAAGGACAGGAGCTACAACTGGAAAAGGAGCTGGAAGGTGAAAGCTATGAAGACTGTCAATGCACAGGACTTAGGCAGCTTCCCTGAGCTCTCTGTTGGACTGCCCACTGCAACTGTAGCTGTCTCATCAAGCCAGATGTATCAGCTGTGATTGGAGATGGATGAGCAGGGCAGAGGAATCTGACAGCCATCTCAAAGAGTCCTGGCACGTCACCATGAGAAGTACTGTTTCGTCCTGCAGCTAACAAAGAGATCCGTGCTAGAAGAAATTTGTTGCTCCTACCACAGTTCAGGACTCCCAGTCCTCTCCTGAGAATGGATCATGCACTGGAAATGAAAGAGAGATATCTCAGATTAACCCAGAGATTCTTCCAAGGAAGATAAAAAGATGCCATGATGTGGAACCAGTCCCCTGTACCACATTCTCAAGATGCTTTTCTTCCACATTCCTACCTACTCATCTGGGAAGGTCAGGAAAATAACAGGAGAAACTAGAGAAAGCTGCAGAGAAAACACAGTTATTTTCAGGCTCAACCCAAATAGGTAGGGAACTCTGTCCTGTGTTTCCAGATGACCAGTGTTTTCAAGAGATTACTGCCATCTCAATGCCTGGGGTGAACACTTTCTTCCCCATTGTTGTCCTGCAGGTAACAGCAGAGACACATGGTTCAAGAAAGCATGGATGTTGGAATTTTACTTCCATTGGTCCAAATCTTTCTCCAATCAGTCCTGAAACACCCACATCCTTCTGGATCACAGTTGATAGCGACAAGTATCATCTGCAGGGAAGAAACCAAAAGAGAAGGAATAATTTGATTTGTCAACTTTGCCAAACTAATCTAAGGCTAATTGTCCCTCTATCTGCTTAGGTCAGAGCTAAACCTCATCACCAGTTTGAGATCTCACTTGCTGGTTATCCCTGGGTGGCTGGAGCCAGCCGGAGAACAGGGGCATACAGACCATTGGAAAGACCTTCAAGCAGAGCTCAAGGAAAGATCTAGAGTTTCACTGTTGGTTGAATGAAATGAGCTGATTTTGCCAGTTGTCAGGCAGCAATCACAGCCCTGATGAATGACAGAATAAATCAAGTTCCTTCTGCAGCCAAATTCCGTTGACACCTCCACAGAGCTGGCTTTCACCATCCATCACGACATCTGCTGAGGTCCACTGGAAGGGGAAAGGCTGTAGCTCTCCGTCCCACCCTGGGTTATTTTTACAGCTGGGAAAGGAGGTGGTGAACCTGGATGAGAGGGTTGTAGGCTTTTCCAAGGCAGCTCACGAAAGCTGTGAAACCAGAGATGGAGCTTACAAGGCTCCAGATCCCCAGATCAGCAGCTCCAAATGTGTCACTGGCTCTGAACCCAGAAGGGCCATGTGCCCTAGAAAGGAATTTCCCTGGTTCTGCCCAAGCAGAATTTTTCTGCACACAAATACCATCTACCAGCCAAGTATCTGTCTCCCCCACTGGTGTAGAAATCTAAAATAGATACTCAGAACTCACAAGCATCTCCAGCCCTCCTGGAGGACACAGCCTCAGGGGCTACATGCAGGACATTGGGACAGAAAGACTGTCTATGATGTGCAAATCTTTTGCCTGCCCAGATACAAGACTTTTGGAAAATACCCAACCAAGCAAAGACCATGGAGCTGTGCTGATTTACATCAGATGAAGATGGGTCCCTTGAAAATCAGTTCCAGGTGAGCTGTGTGGAGCTGCCCAGAAGTTGCTTGCTAGTTTCTCTCTCTCTCTGTTCCTTGTTGCCAAAACACGTTGAAGCTGAGGATTTGCAGGCAACACAGAATGGTTCCCTTGGGAGGAGCCGTTCCACACATGCCTTCCCAATAAGCTATCCCAGCAGAGTGGCAATGTTTAGAAACCAAATTGGTCATCGCTGGCAATTGTAGAAATGGACAAAAATAGCAGAAAAAAATTTCACAATTTCCTGCACATTTTTTCTGATTGTTCCACAAAAAAATGTTGGATTATCCAAAAGAGAAGAATGGTTTAAGCAGCAAAACAACAGTAATCACCTGCTTTGCTAAGTGTTTGCAAATACCGTAAACTGCTTTTCTCAGCCAAATGTCATTCCTTTCCACAACCATCACCCCCTTCTCCCAGTTACTCAGTGTGACTAATGGGACGGGAAAGAGATAGTTGCCTTTTTTATCAATGGATTTTAACTCAAAAACTTTCATTTTAGTTGGAAAGTACTCTCTTTGCCTCCTGTTTGCCCCCCAGGATGGGTGACACCATTGCATCTGTGGCATGAAATCCTTTGGCTTTGGTCACTTGAACATTCAGCAGTAGAAGACAGCATCTAGCTAAGCCCTCCCTGGCAAACTGGGAGTGGTGGGACAAGACCTCTAAGATTATAACACTTCTCCAAGACAGCCAAGGTTCCCTGCACTTGCTTTATCAATTTCTCAATTCTGCTAATTGAGCTATCAAAGCCATGCTGGAGGGGAGAATTGTTTATATTTATCTCTTTCTGGGTTGTAGACATTGCCAGTAGAGTCTTCAAAATAAGAAAAGAAAAACCCTCTGACTCGCTGCCCAGAAACTCAATCCCAAAAGCCTCCTCCCAGCCTCTGTTTACAAAATTATAAGCTTTCTTTGTCCTAACCATTTTCCTGTTACAATAATATTCTTCATCTTCTATCTGACTTTATTTTCATGCATGGAAAATATGATTTCATTGTGAAAGGATTTCTTATGAATCAATACAGCAAAGGGAACACAGAGATGTTTGCAGTAAATCACCGTAGAAGCAGAGACATGTAGAAAATGAGTTACAAGAAAAAGTAGACAATCCCAAGCCACTTCCAGATGGAAGGAGGTTATGTTTTCCATACACTGTATCTGGTTTTTGTGTCACAAAACACGCCGGTATTTATTTAAAGTATTTTTTTCTTGTACCATAGAGTTATGATTACATGAAATGAGTTTCCAAAAATTGGAAATTACAAAAATTGGCCTGCTTTAGGTAACAAATGGAAGAACTGAGATACTGAATTCAAACCAGCTAAGGCTCAGCCCCTTTTGAAGTTAAGAGCCAAGTCCAGCAGCAGAAGGCTGACTGCCATCCAGAGAGGTTCCCTCTGCTGCTGGGACAGTCATGACCAGTGCAGAGGTCTGATTTTCCAGCACTTTGCAGTTTCTCTCACCCAGTTCTCCATAGCTGGCAGGGATGACACTTGGAGGTAGGCTTGCTTCTCCCCTTCTGTAAAGTGAACTCTGTCATCACCATCTCCTCGGAGAAGGCTTGGCAGGACTGAAGACATGGTGACTTGAGAAAGCCGCTGGATCACTGAGTTCTTGGAAGCACTGGATGTGGAGCAGCCTGTTTGAGCCATGCATCAAACTGGGTGTTAGATACCAAGCCACTCTCCTAAGGGAGAGACATCTGAAAGCCGTTTAGAGAGCATCTGGATAGAATCAGTTCTGGCTGCTACCCAGGGGACTGAGGCACATCCTCCGAGTGGCCCACTCCTGCAGTGACCTAAAACTTAGACAGGTAAATGAAGAAACTACATCCCCCTTCCAACAACTCCCTGAGACCTGAAAATCTGGTAGAAAAGTCATCCCATGAGCTCTTCATGGAACCGTGGTTCATTGACACTGTGGGTGTGTAGCATCCTGCAAGGCAACTGAGAAACTGATGAGATACAACCTCAGACGTGCAAGCAAACAAGCAACCTGTGAAGAAATAAAAGTTAAACCAGACTTCTCTAAGCTGAGTCTAGCTGTAGGCAGACAGTACGGAAAAGCCCCTGTGCAGATATTTGGCAGTAAAATGTTCTAGAAAGGGAAGAGAGTCCTTGAATTTGAAAAACTGATGAGAAAGTTTGTTGTGGTGTCCACATAAGCAAAGCCATGTGGGTCTGGGCTGCCTATGGCAGTATCCCGCCTCCAACTAGCTTGGAAGGTAGGTGATGGTCCTGTCCCAAGAAGCCACTTGCAGTATTGTTGGTGTTTTCCACCTCAGTGTACTTTAATCTCTGGCTCTCACAGAGCAATGCAGCTGTGTTGGGCCTGTCTCTCCTGTTATGTGAATAAAGGAGCAACAAGAAGAGCTGGGGTCACATGAGCTAGACAGACAGGAGAGCTGTCCACGAAACCACCACAAAAGGTGATTTCAGAGGGAGTAGCTGATGTAACAAAGCGCCTGTCCTTCATTATCCAGTTAATGCAATATTCACAACAAACCGGTCACTTGCTGTTCATAGTTTTGCTGAACGGAAGGACTCCAAATAATACATGCAGTTTAATTGCAACCTGCCTTCTCCAGGTACACCAGGCCAGCCTCTTCCCTTGCTCTATAGGTGGATGGAACTGAGCAAAGGAGGAGCTGGATCTTTGTTAAAGTCCCTGACTGTTCCCCTGCTATGAATTCCTAATCCTACTTGCACTGACAGGGGTGGGACCCGGACCCGGTGGTTATAAGTGTTTCATGCTTAATGACAGGTCCTGAGGGCATGACCAGGTCCTAAGCTCCTGGAGGTCACTGAGCAATGGACCAGTGCAACCAGTGCTGAGACCCCTCTCCATGAGGCTGAGGGTGATTCTCTTCACCTTTCCGATGGCTGGGGCTGCTTCTGAGGCTGCCAGAGCTCTGTGTGCACTGGCTGCCTGTTTGAATCTTTTTTTCCAGGAAAAGCTGGCACTCCAGCTATTCCAGCACTGCCCTGCCCTTAAAGACATGACTTTTTTCTAGTGTGTCAAACGCATGGATCTATAAGAGGAGCAACACCAAGCCTGGAAAGCTGGCCCGGGACCAGGAGAAATGTCAATACAAGAGGAAGTGCCTGTCACATACACAACATACACACACACAAAGCTCCATCAGCCAACCTGTTTGAAGTCGTCGTTGGCCTGCTGCTCCTTTCTCCTGCTTTCAGTGGTCCCATCAGTAGGGACTGGCCGACCTCTAGTGGTGTGAGCCCACAGTGCTAGCAATGAAACTCTCCTCGGGCAGTGAGGAAGCCTACAATCAGAGCAGAGCATCTTACCTGTGTGTGGGTTTCTCCCCTGGATAATAAAAGGTCCCACATGACCAGAGAAACAGAAAAAGGGAGGAAACAGGTGGGGGAGCATCTGGGGGGACAGAGGGAAGCAGCCACAAGAGCTCAGATTACCAGCATTGCCTTGGGACTTGCGTTACCAAACCCTTCAGCATCTCCACCATCAAGGGCTTGTGGCTCTAAGAGAACGTTTGGTCAAAACGAGGTTGAGGGAGAGAGCAGAGATGGGACAACAGGGTGCTGACCTCAGAGGGGGCCTGTGGGGCGAGGTGAATGATGGTTAGGGTCCCTGGCTTCATGCCCCATGCTCTGCACAGTCATTTTTCTTTCCCTCATGCAGCAGTTTCTGAATCATAGAATCATTAAGGTTGGAAAAGACCTCGGAGATCATCTAGTCCAACCGTCAACCCAATAACACCATGTCCGCTAAACCGTGTCTCGAAATGCCACATCTACACTTCCAGGGATGGTGACTCCACCACCTCCTTGGGCAGCCTATTCCAATGTCTCACCATTCTTTCAGTAAAGAAATTTTTCCTAATATCCAATCTAAGTGTCTGAAGTGTCTGAACAGGGGGTGCCTCCCTATTTCCCAGTGGTGTGAAGAGGAGGAAAGCCAGGAATGAGCACTGAAGCCCTGAGAAAGCTCTCAGCCAAGCACTTTCTCCTTGCGGGAAGGTATTTAGGATGTCCCTCTGAGTGGGGCTGAGGCTGGAGCTGGGGGCCCTTAGGAATGAAGGACAGCCTTTCCTTGCAACCCAGCAAGCTGAGGCAGATAGCAGCCTGCCTGAACAAGGCTGAGGTTTCTCTCACATGGAAGTGTGAGCTATAAAGATGTGCGAAACCCTATCTCCAGTGCTATCCATATCAAAGGGTTCAAGGGGGGGGCTGCTTTAAAATAGGACCTTGGCACAGGTTCCTGCTTCTCCTCACGTCTTGCTGAGTGGCACTTGGCCAAAATGTCAGCTTGGCTGCTCCACATGTCCCAGGCATCCCAGGCGTGTCCTACAAACTTTTCCGGTGCTCCCAGGGAGATCACTGCCTCCACAATCAGCCCCTCCTCTCAGCTGTGGAGGTTTCTGGTGGCCCCTGAGCACCATCTCCACAGCTGAGGAGCAAGAGGAGTGCCTTTCCTGAAGTGCCAGAAACAAGGGCTGGGGACATGCATGAAAAGGTCTCTGAAGACAGTGTTGGACGAATTGTGCACAGGGACCCCCTTTTTCCCTCCCGTCCTGAGTGAGCGCAAGGGATCCCTGGGGAACCGAGGAGCACAAGGCAAAGCTGGTGGTAATGAACTGGACCTTCTAGTATAAGTGGAAGAAGAGATTTCAGCTGAGGTGGTCATGGCCATAGGAGTCCAAGGACCCTCAGTGCTCATGAGGAGCCAGAGGCTGGCAAAGCTGTGGTATTTTGGAAAACACTCCATGACATGGAGTCATCTCCCAGGGGTCATCCAAATACCACAGTAAAACCCTAGAGGAACCAGGCAGAATCCCCTCATGCTGTCCTGGGATACTGGCTCAATCCAAGTTGTCTCAAATGGAGAAAACTATATCCTGAGTCACCATAACCATTTTCTCCCATCCCACACAGGCTTTCCTCCTTGTTTTTGGCCTCCTCAGCCTAGTGCACTTCCAAAATCCCAGCCTAGAGAGGGAGCCCACATGAGCAGAAGCCTTTTGAGATTACCCCAAGGCTAGTGGGTGAGTGTTTTCCCCCTGCTCTCCCAGTTGGAGGAACAGGCAAGGGTGGCTTAGCAAAGATATGTAGCAGCACTTGAAAATCTGAGATCTCAGTAAAGCCAAAGGCATTTACTAAGCATCTCCTATTAAGACAGATTGCTTTCACACAAACCGCCCCACAGACAGCCAAGACAATGAGGTGCTTCAGCAATAAACCACCCTTCTCCTCTCCTCCCCAGCCTTCTTGAGTGACTGCAATGCATCCCAGCAGACCTTCGCTACACCAGGGCCAAGGTCACTGCTGCACTCTGCTTTGATTCAACACAACCTCCCCTCCCACATGCTGTTTTCATTAGATCCCAGCTCTCCTGGCAAGGGCACTGTGCACAGTCACGAGAAGCTGTTCACTTGTGGCTTGTTTTATCCAGTTGTTGAAGACTTAAAACAATGAGCTTGCAAATATTTTGTTCTTCCTCTGCACTTTCTTTCTTTCTTTCTTTCGTTCTTTCTTTCTTTCTTTCTTCTGTCTTTCTTTCCTTCTTTCTCTTTTTTTTTTTTTTTTTTTTTTTTTTTTTTTTTTTTTTTTTTTTGAGGAGGAGGAGAGAGCAGGGATGTACATAGCAGATAGCACTGGAGCTTGGGGTTAGGAGGGTTGAGAGAAAAGAGATAAGAAGGGTATTTCTGTCCTGTTGTGAATACACACACATGTGAGCATACTTGTGCATATGTGTGCGTGTCTCACACGCCCTCTCAGAGGACTCTCCAAGCTGTCTGGCACCATTACAAACTGCACATGTATGTTGCCTTAGCACAGACAGGAAAGCTCAGAGGAGGATCCCTATCACCATCACCAGAAAGATGCCACATACTAGGGCCACACAGCTATCACCATGTCACCAGGACAGAGACACATCCCTCTGTGCTTTCAGTCTGGCAGGCAGAGACATGGAGAGGAGGGACCCTGGAGTCCAAAAGGATGACCCCCATTTTGGGGCCAAACACTCTTTTTCCTGCCATCCCAGTGCTGGGACCAGTTGCCATTAGGATATATTGTTGCCCTGAGCCCCAGGCGACGTGTGGGGAAGGCTTAGTTTTGACTGCAGATGAACTGCATTCCTGTTTCTGCCAGGCACTGCCTGAGCCCCATGTAGGGATTAGGGGTACAAGCAATGGGACAGTGCAAATATGGGGTGGCAGCCAAGAGGTAGGAGGGTGTGAGTCACCCTGAGACCATCAAGACATGAGAAGGCACAGGACAGTTCCACTTGGGTTATCCCACCACAAGGACATGTGGGTATAATCAGCTGGAGGCCATCACTGGTGTAGTTTGAAGTGGACACAAGGCAGAGCATGAATGAGGTGGGAAATGAAGGACCACTGAGCATGTTAGAAGAACCCCCTTGTCCTGGGCTGGGGCAGAGAGTCTTTCAACAAGGTGCTTCACATTCCTTCTCCAACTCATATTGCTTTTAGCCTGGCTGTAGCATGCTGGGACAGTCTGGACTCTTACTTGTCACTACTTCATGCCTGCCTAAAACAGCTGGCGTAAGGGGCATCCAAGGAAGGACAGTGACATTGTGAGCAGCAACTAACCAGGGAGATGAGACCTGGCTAATGCTGCTTTTACTCACCTGAGCTTTTGAATTAGGCTGTCTGCCTGATTTTCTTGGACTACATGGTCCTGTGGGACCCCAGGCTGCACAATATTGCCAAGGGGGTGGAAAGAGTCTCTGGCACTGAAGGTCTGCACAGGGGCGTCTTTGGGCTGCGCTCATGTGAAAGACAGGCAGGGTCTGGCAGAGGCTGTGCAGAGCACTCGAGTCTGGGACCTGCAGTGCTGAGAGCACTCTGCACCCAGCTCAGGGTGCCCCTACTGCACCCCAGTCCTGCAGCCACCTAGCAGGTTCCCAGCCCCTTTATCTCAGCGATGTACAAACCCAACTGCATCTGAGCTTGTCCATCCATCGCAGAGCAGCAGAAGCACAACTAAGAGGTGGCTGCAGGAGAGGAGCCACAGGAGAAGCTGGTTGCAGGGGAGGAGACATCACCTTCTTCCCAGCCTGCTTTGGGCATGCGTCAGTCCAAGGCCTCCATCACTTGGAGGCACATCCCTGTAGATGGAGCCAGAACCTCACAAGGCAGAAGGACAGCCCAGTCCTACCCATCATCCAGACCAGACCTCCTACAGATGGCTCTGCTCTGAAAAGGGACTAGCCCAGCCCCTCTCCTCCCTGTCCTCAAACACCTCCAGGGTTTTGACTCCACTCCCTCTCCAGGTAAACCATTCCAGAGTGTCACATTGTCCCTTTTTATTCAATATTTAACCCAAATCGCTTTCTGGTGCCTTTTCCTGCACACTATGGCCATGGAGAGTAGGTAACTCCTGCACCACAGGCTGCATGTTGATGACCCTCTCCAAGCATTAATGTCCCCCTGGGATGATAATGAAGCACCTAGAGCCATTCTGGAATGGCTTTTCTCACCACTAGCCCTATGATGGACTTCCCCAGGCCCTGCTGGGTTGGATGGCAGCACTCACACATTATATCCCCTACAATGGCCTTGGTCCCCTCCCAGGGAAGGGCTAAGGTTCTGGCCCAGGGAACAGAAAGAGCTCCAAGTGGGCTGCTGGGATGAGGGATGCTGGTTGACACCTCTCTCTTACCTCTAAAGCTCCTGGTTTGGTGTTGCTCAGCTCCAGTCTCTGTGTTCATATGAGCCCCAGGCACTTGTGCAAGGGGCCCTTGCCCCTCCACTAATGGGTCAGGGTGTCAGTATTGCACGCAGTGGCTGAGCAGCTCAGGGATGCAGTAACTCAGCAGCAGCATCCTGGACACCATGGCAGGGTTTGCAGCCTGCAGGCAGGCACTGCCATTCCCACGTATGCAGCCCCCCGAGCGAGCTCGTCCATGTGCCCACGTTCATCTGTGTGTGGTGTGTTGCACAGGGCAAGCAGCACTCTGCCCAGTGCACCCACCTCCCAAGAGAGGCACATTGATCAAATCTTCCAGCACACTTGAGTGACTTCAACACCCAGAGACTGTTTTTCACTTTAGGTCCCAGTCCTTCCTGCCCACAATACTGCAGAGCCTGAACTGGCCTAGGAAATGGGACGCGGGTGCTTGGCAGGCAGCGATGCAGCATCAGTCAGGCCCAGCTCCACATGGACAAGTCCCTCCCTTGTGTGACGGGGTGAAGGCAGTTTTGGACCAGCAGGGAGGACATGGCTGGGGTAGTTTGACATCAGTGGTTGCAGTGGGACAGGGACACTGCTGAATAGGGTGCAGACGTGAGCACAGGTCACCCCAGCCCCAGGGTGGCTTTTGCCCACATCAGGTCTGCTCCACCCTTCCCACCCTGGGGAGGCTGGCTGGCTCCTGGCCTTTGCCCAGACATGATGCTCGGGAAACTCCAGGTTGTGTCACATTTTCTGAGGGGGCCCCAGCACTGTTGAGAAGCCTGGGGAAGAGTAAAAGCAAAGGAAGATGAAACTGCCTTGTCCTCACCACCATGGCCCCAGTTTTTCTCCAAATCTGAGGGTTGTTTCTAGCTTAGTCAACGGAAAATGATGGTGGTGGGGGAACAGACCCACCTCCAGGGTTTCTACCTGTGAGCACCCCTCCTTGCTGGAGCTCCCCGCTGGACTCAGGGCATGGCTTTGCAGCTAGCTTTTATCTGCCAACAGCACCCCACAACCCAATAAGCCTGTGGGTCCCGGGACCTGGGCTTTTAAATCTGTTAAACAAAGGTTGCTCCGAGTCTGACCACATTTGCAGGGGAGTCAGCTAGGAATATTTGCCCTCAGTGAAGGCTTGGCGCCACAATCCCAACCCAGGGTTTCCTGACTGACAGCATGCCCACCCTTTTTTCCTGGACCACGAGTTAGAAAGGAACAAGAAACTTAGGCAGTAAGGAGCAAGAAACTTTGCCACCTTTCACAGCCCAGCAACACTTCCTAGGTGGCTCAGAGTCTCCAGAGCAGGGGCTGAAATCAGAAAAAAATGCTGATTTGGGAACATGAAGGTGGGGACTCAGTAGGCACAGGGAGATGCAATGGGGGCAAGGTTTCCTGGCATGGAGCTGGTGGGACCTGCCTTTCTTGATGGTCACACCAGAGCCACCAGCCTGGCCTGGAGACAGCAGCAAGCTGCAAAGAGGGAGACCCTGAAAAGCCTACGCTGTGACAGCCAGTGAGGGGAAGCCAGTGGCAGATAAGAACATGTTGAGGAAAAACACAAACCAGAAGCTCCCGAGGAATTTTGGAAAGGAAATGGGGAATTAACTGCAGAAAAGGG
>VZTL01026866.1:13874-67987 GCA_013400535.1 Scopus umbretta
GTGGAAATGCATGGCAGTTTATGACTCACAACAAATAGTCTGTCCATGCCACCTCACCAGGCACTCGACGCCTCTCCTTCCTGCCTGGGGGACACCCAGCAGCGGCTGTCCCAGCCGGGCAGGAGCACCGGGAACGGGCAGGCGGCTGGTGCCCGCTCTTGGGGGGTCAGTTGCAGCAGGAATCGGGGAAGAAACAAAAACAAGAGAAGCTGGCAAGAAAATACCATCCTCACTGTGTCAGATATGGAGAGGAAAGCCGCAGGTCCTGTCTTGCCGGTGGGTAGACCAGGGACAGCAGTGGCCAAGGCTGGCAGACGCTAGGTACCTCCCAAGGTCCCGTGGTGCAGCCTGGCTCAGAGGGCAGGTCGCTTGGGTACCTACTCGCAGCCCCACAGCTATTTTGGGGGGACCAAAAACCATTCCATCTCCTCCCCTCTCTTTTTTTACCCCTCTTGCCTTTGCCTTCCATCACAAGCCCCATAGCATGGGCTCCCCACACAAGCAGCCCCCTCAATCCGCCCCTCACCCTGCAGCTATTTTAGAGAAAGGCAGGAGGTATTTTTAGTGCTGCCGGCTCCCAGGAGAAGCTCTGAGCCTCTGAGCCGCAGCAGAGCTGGCGCCAGAGAAACTGCCGCTGCTCTGGCTGATATTTCTTGTATAATTAAACTCAATCCATGCCGGCGGCTGGGTCTTGGCCACCAACTCAGCGAGGAGGGGAAGGAGCAGAGCCAGAGAGCCGGGGGCTGAGGGCTCTGATGGATGCTGGGAATTGCTCTGAGAGAGCTGGAAAAGCCAGGCCCGAGACTTTCGGAGTTTTGCCAGGCATGGGGGAGCAGGATGGCTCTGAAAGGGGGCAAGCAGCAGGATTTAACAGCAGCAGACCTCAGCAAAGGCAAAAGATGGCGTACCAGCATTATCCCGTCCCACTCCCCTGCAGGAGATGGACTCAAAGGGGATGCCTGGAGCTGGACAGACAGCACCTAAAGGCAACCTGGGAGAAAGCAGCAAGACTGGAAGTGCACCCAGTGCCTGCAGGTCAAGCCAGAGAGATCCCCCCTGGTAAACAAAAGCCTAAGCTGGAGCTGGAGCCATGTAGGAAGTTTTGGGGCTGTCTGGTTAGCAAGCATCTGGTGAACACAAGCTGCGGCTAGAGGCTGACAAGCAGCAGCACAACCACCCCTTCTTCCCACGCCCACCGCCCGGCGTCTGTCCGGGGGCCCCAGTCTGCCATCGAGGAACGGGGGGAACGACAGCCCAGAGAAAACACAGCACCCGCTGGGTTTTCAGGGTTTTTTTTTCCCTGTGCAAAAAGAACAGAGCATTTATTCCTGCGCTCCCTTAAATTTCAGGATAGATTTCCAGCAATCTAGACACCAGGCTGGCATTCCAAGCAACAGTATATTTTATATAACTGACTTTTCTTGTTTTTACCACTTTATAAAGCCATACAATGAACTGCAAAGAATCCGACATCTGTACAACGGGAAGACAACAGCGGAGTCACATTCACACACAGACATGGTGTGACCGAAGTCATCCTTACACGTGCGACAACATTATGGGCACAAAGATACAAAATATAATGTATTTTTTTCCATCTATATAAATACACAGAAATGGGCAAGTCTAAAATTTTGAAACTGTTCATTAACACTGATTAGCAAATAAATCTGCAACATTCCCAAAGTAACAAAGACAACAACAAGAACAACAACGAAAAACCCACGCATAACACGGCGGCACGGGATCCGCCAACAGAAACGTCAGGTTGCTTCCTTTTTTTCTTTTTTTTTTTTTCCTTTTTAAGGAAAAAAAAAAAATTAGTAACCCCAAACCAACCTTGCAATTTGCAAAACAAACGAACGAAATGAAACAAGCCCCTGCGGGCTCCTTTGCTGTCTGATCTTCCTGCCTGCTCCAACGGGAAGGGTTGCCTTTTGTTGACGCTGCTGTCTGGGGTTTTTGGGGCAACTGGTTTCTTTACCTGCCTGACCTGCTGGGTGGGGATTTACTTTGCGCTTTGGTTCAGGCAGTTGAACTGACTGGAAAATCAATGCCCGGAGGCTGGGTTGGGTTTTTCTCCCTACCTGGTTTGTTTTCCCTGTGTGGTTTGACCAAGGAGGGGGGGGTAGCCAGCAAAATGTTCCATCCAGAGCAACCCAACCCCAAATTTCGCTCAATTTATCTGCATAAATCCATGAGCCCCCACCTTCACTGGTGACGGTGGGGCTGGCAAAGACCATGAGATGGGTGCATCCCATCAGCACATGATGACACGGACCATCCCCCAAAACACCCTCCAGTGGGGCAGAGCCGGAGGCAGCCCTGTTGAACAGGAACCCCACATTTTGCATGTTGCAGGCACAACCCCCTGGGAAGCATTTCCCAACAGACAGCAACATCAACAGCAAAGTGAGGACAGGTGGGAAGGGGATTCTCTGAAGAACAAACCGACACAAAAAGGGCACGTACAATAAATTTTCACACACTCACAAAAAAAAAATATATATATATATATGTGGGGAAAAGTGCGTTTTTAAGGATATCTTTGGCAAGAATATATGCAGTTCTTTGTGCAGGAAGGAGGGATGTGTTTGTGTGTGTGTTTGTGTGAGACAGAGAGATACCATCCGGCTGCTGAAAACGGCAGTGTGATTACAACGAAACATATGCTGGGCTTACCTCGCGCAAGCTCGAATCTCAAATACCATGACTGCATTTAAAAACCAAAGAAAAAAAACAGAGAGTCTTTTATGTCCCTTTCGTAAGGAAAAAATATCAATACTAGGTCCCCTCCAGCCCCAGGAGCTGGGTGATCCTCAGCAAAGGTTGATGGTCTCTCCCGGGGACAGAAATGGTAGTTACACTTAAAAATGTAACTTAAAAAAGGAGATAAAAGGAAAAAAAAAGTGCCTTTAAAGGGAGCTGACAAACACCCAGCTACATCATTGGAAGGTGATTAGCTCTGTGTTAAAAAAAATAATATAATCATCGGACAATTTTGTTAGTGTTCAAGAATTGGATACGGTCTACATCTTCAGCTAGTGGGTTAGTGGGGAAGCTGTAAGTGGCTCAGGGCCCGAAGCAGGCGTGATGCTCTCGGCAAGTATCTGCTGGGATCAGCT
The DNA here is from genome assembly GCA_013400535.1 of Scopus umbretta. Classification (NCBI taxonomy): domain Eukaryota; kingdom Metazoa; phylum Chordata; class Aves; order Pelecaniformes; family Scopidae; genus Scopus; species Scopus umbretta. The sequence goes on from VZTL01026866.1 coordinate 17,000, forward strand.
TCTACGTGACACCTCTGGGGTGCTTAGGTCTGCTCCGTTTGTATGGGGAGAAAATGAGGAATAGGAGTTTCAAGCACCAGTTTCCAAGGCAGCAGATTAAAATAAAGTTACATTATTATCATCTCTTTTCTTAGCAGTGAGAAAACCAAGTCTGAAAAATAGAGGCTTTCAAAAATATATCTTTATATATCTATAAACACAGTGTTTTCTCTAATCAGTGAACGGCAGGGTGAGGAGATTATGGGTGAGATCATCTCTCATCTCACTTGAATTTCGCAGAAGGAGGGAATCGCTTTTTGGAAACATCAAAAATGAAAAGGTCTCCACAACCGTGCAGCCGGGGAGCCAGGGAGGGGGGAAGCCCCCCCCCAAAACCCCCGTCCTGCCACTGTCTCACAATCAGCTCCTCGCTACGCATCCTTTCACGCTTGATTCAATACCTCAGTACAGCCTCCGGCCGTGCCAGCCCCCTCCGGGCACCCACGCCGCTCGCTCCCCAGGCACACACACACATGCACACACACATGCACACCGGTCACACGCATGCCACCCCGACCCGGGGGACCCCCGCGCCTCTTCCCCCATCCGTATTTTTCCTTGCTCTGGATTTTCTTTTAACGTGCAGGTGTTTCCCTGGGGCAGGGGAAGGGCCAGGGGGAGGATATAATGGGGGAGATACGATGCGCAGAAAGCAATATGGCAAAAATAAATATTTTCAGAGTGTAAATTTAACCATTTTTTCCTCCTTAAAATTTTGTTAGCTTACAGTATTTCGTCAGTATAGCTCGTATATATATATTATAGCTATCAAGGCAAAGGCGGTCCAAGGGAGGCAAGCTTTCTGCGGGGGTGCTGCAGTGCTATATTTCTAATTTTTGCCCCCAATAAACTATCTGGGCCACTTTGCACTGAAAACTTCTCCCAAAAGGCTCTCAGGTGGATGTTTGCAGCAGAGGGCTCAGCAATGACTGTTCCCCCCCACCCCAAACCTGCACGTGTGATCAAAGCACCCTCTGCCCCCACCCCAGCACTGCAGGGCTGGGACCTCTGCCTGCTGCCCCCCAACCACAATCTCCCCCGCCCCCCACAGCTGGCCCTTCACCCCTCTCGCCTCTCGGCTGGCCCTCCTCACCTCCAGAAGCAAAGGGAAAAGCCAACGGCACCGAAGCCGCTGCAAAACTACGGTGCACTCGTGGGGTGCAAGCCTCCAGCCAGCCAGTTTTGGGAGTACATGCATGCCGAGCAGGGCGGCTCTCAGAGGACCTGTTACCTCCCCACCGAGCCAAAGTTGCCCAGCAACTGCAGGTCCTTTCCTTTTTCATTTTCTTTGTTTTTTTTAATTTTCTTCCTTCTTTTTTTTTTAACGTGGCCTCCAAAATAAAAGGAGAAAAAAGCGCCTGAGTTACTCGTAGTCATTTGCCTTTCGTGCAACTTGAACGTCCATGCAATTTAGAAACCGCTTGCGCGTCTCCGAAGAGCGGGATAGGGTAGCCACGGGTCCACTGCTTCGCACAGGGAACCCACCTGTGCCAGCGTCCGTTATTATTATCATTATTATTATTATTACAATGTTTTTCTTTCCTTTCTATTTTGTTTTTTTGTGTTAAGAGAATGGGTGACAGGCTGCAGGAGAAAACTGCCAAAGAGGACTAGTGATGGGAGGGAAAAGGGAAAGACAGGAGAGGATACAACTTTCTGCATCCTCATGGGAGGTTCCCAGGGAGTGTCTGCCTTCCCCAGGTGTGGCGCAGCAGGAGCCCCCACACCTCCCCATGGGCTGGGGGGCACAAGCACCTCTGAGGAGGTGGGGAAATGCCATGACCCCCCTCTCTGGGTGGACTCACAGCAGCTCACCTGTGACTGGTGCTGGGCTCTGTGTCAGCAACAGAGGTCAGCCCATGGCTGAACTCCACAGGGTTGTGAGGGCTTGGGACCAAGCCTCCCTGTGCCCCCAGCAAGTCACCAGGCAGTCAGCAAGGTTTGGGAGAAGCTTGGGGGCCAGCGAGGACCCTCTCCTGCAGCCAAGCAAGGGAAGGTTTCCAAGGGCATCTCCTCCGGTGTCCCGCAGACCAAGCCCATGTTGTTACCTCCTACAGCTTGTTTCAAACACGCAGCAGACGTTCACCAATGGAGCTGCTGGGATGGAGCTTCTTCCATGGGTTTTGCCGGTTATCTTTTTTTTCCAGATGGAAAACACCATTCATGGTCCTGCGTTCGGTCCCAAGTGGATGTCTCCTCTCAGGACCGTGATGCCGAAAGCTGGGAATATGTCTCTCACTGCCGCCTTCACTTTGGTCACCTTCTCCGTGCTGAGACATGCATCCTGTCTGGCGTGACGTTGTGGCTCTCATGTAGGTGTGTGGTTTTGGTTCGTCTATGTGTGTGTTTGGCTTGTGTTGAGTTTTTAGGGGTTTCGTTGGGGTTTTTTTTCTGTTGTTTGCTGTTTTCCTCCAAAATTCCAACCCTTTTTCCCCCCCGATTCACTTCCCTCTCCCACAATGCACTTCCTCACACTCCTTCTCGGATCAGCTCCAAGTCCTTCTCCAAAATTCAAGAATCACCCACAAGTGCCGGCTCATCTTTTCTGGCCGGAGCCGAGCATGACCCTGGAGACAAAGTTGACGATGGCTGCAGCTGGCTGATCTGGGTCCAGCTCGGCAAAGAGGTGGCAGATGTTGTCTGTGGTGCTCCCTTGCTTCCTGGCCACAAAGCCGAAAAGCCTGGGTGGGGAGAAGGCAAGAGGCTCAGTGAGGTTTGCCAGTGCTGCTGACCCAAGGAACACCACCACCCTCTTTCAGCATGGTCTTGTCCACCTTCCCCTCTTTAACATCCACCTCGCACAACATAGAGGGATACATCCCAAACCAACTTGCATGAAGACCCATCTACTCTTTCCTTTGCTGCAATTTCTTTTAAGGCCAGCACTGCACTTCCATCATCTCTTGGCCAAACCCACCTTGCTCTGACCATCCCTGCCACCCTTCCCTAGACCACCCCCAAGAAGGGACCTTCCAGATGATCATAGCATTGCCTTGGTTTGGGTGATGACTCTTGAAACCTCTTGAAAAGAAGTGTGATGGGCTGGCCATTGGGGTAGATCCTGTATGACAGGAAGGCCATTTGGGGACACAGGGAGCTGGGTGAGACCATGCGGTTATTTCTGTCTGTCTCTCCTCTGATGAATAAAATGTCCCCCTTTTTTTTTTTTTTTTTTTGTTTTTTTTTAATTAGAACTTGCAAACTCAAGTTATAAATACAGGGGAACAGAATGTGAGACAGGCCCAGGCTGTGGCATTTCTAATTGGAGAGGGGAAATATCCCAGCAGCTGGACATCCTAATAAAAACCCCTTTGCTAACACAATAGCTAAAATTAGTGGGAATTGGCCCCTGGAAATGGCCTCAGCCACCAAGCCTGTGCTCCTGTGGGTCAGGACATGGAGGACAGGAGGAAAGGGAAGAGCCAGCCAATGGCTCACACACCATCAGCATAACCCCCAGCTCTGCTCCATGACCTGGCTCTTGTTGACTCTGCTGGGAGAGTTTCCAGTAAGGCCAGATCAGCAAGGGTCATGCCAGGAATTTGGGGTCGAAAGATGCTTCCTGAGTCCACAGGACCATAGTCTCATGCTTGGGTGAAATGTTCCTGCAGCAAGGAGCTGAGCCCATCCTCACGCTGCCCTGCATGGGGCATCTCCCAGCTAATGCTCAAGCACAAGCAGGAGCCACCCCAACAGCAGCTGGGAGGAATCAAGCACAGAAAGTACTTACTTAGCTGGGCCGCTGCCGTCAGTTTTAGTCCACCTGCAAGGAGAAGAAGAGGTGTGAGGGATGGTATCTCCTGCACCTCACAGAGAGACAGGGCCATGATAGGGGCCACCACACCAATGCTGGAGGGCAAGCCTGGCTTTCCACAGGCTTAGCTCTATAGAAAAAAAAAAAAAGATGTGCCTCTCCCCCAGCATGAAGATGCTTGGAGACACCAAGAAGTCACCAGGAGAAGCTGGTGTTGCCCCACAGTATCCAAGGGGCCCTTCCATCCCTGACTTCTGCAGGAGCAAGAGAGACGGAGCAAGCAAAGACCCTGCTCCAAGAGACCTGGGAGCCTGGGGGAGGGAAAAGGGCAGGGGACATGTGCTACCCCTGTGTTAGGGCACTCACTTTCGTTCCTGGGGATCCAGGTTGCAGAAGGTGACGGTGTTGAGGGGGTAGTGTCGTCGAAAGAACAATCTGAAACACAAGGCAAGGAGCATCAGGGACAGGGAGCCCCCACCTCTGCCCCATCACAGCCCAGCCCCACCAGCATGGAGGACACTCCCATAGGTCTCCCCTAAGATGCTCCAGGGGTCAAGGACAAAGCCCAGCCCTGCCCATGACCAGGCTCATGCCACCCCAAGGATGTCCTTTGCCAAAACGGTCCCTGGATCACAGCTCTGTTGGCTTTGGGGACCCAGGGAAATGGCTATGGGGGCTCTTACTTCCTCTGGTTGTCGGTTAAGGTGATGCCTTGTGCAGAGACTTTGAAGTGGACAATGGTAGCAGTGGGCGTGGGGTCGGCCACCAGCGTCTCAGCAACAGCCTTCGCAATGGCCTGGGGGCCTGTCAGCGACTCCATCTCTACTGAATTGATGAAGAGGACGTTGCAGGCTGGAAAGGGAAACAGCACACGTGGGGTCAGACACTGCTCCGGGTCACATTCACCCTGTGGCGTCCCCTCTCTACTCACCCGCACCCTGTTTGAGGAGGTCTGTGGCCGAGTTGGTGGTCGACACAGTGTCTTTCTTTTCCTCCATGGGATCTAGAAGAGATGAGGAGTTATTGCTGCTCCCTGCTTGGAAACCTACTCTGTCCCGGGCACACTGTGGGGGAAGATGCACTCCCTTCTGGCCCTGGCTCTTACCTCGGTCAGGAATGACCAGCTTGCAGGGCAGGGCCAAGGGCATGATGGAGTGCTGGTACACCAGAGCCGAGAGGCAGCCTGGGGAGAGAGGGGAGATGGTCAGTGCAGAGCTGGGGGCATGGATTTCCCCAGTGGTTGGTCATTGTTGCTCCAGGTGGATGGGAACAGGCTTCTTAGTGGGCTTCTTTACTACGGTCCTAATGCCACATGTCGCATTTCCTCTTGCTGAAAACACCATGCCCACGGAGGGCTCAGGGAGGGGGCAGAGAAGCAAGGGCCACCTTAGGAAGAACGAATGAGCAGAGGTCCTTGTGTAATGCCTTGGAGCACAATAGCTGTGGGATAACTGGAACAAGGGGAGCCCCTGCCCTCCACCCTGCCCAGCAGCATCATTTGTCCTACACATGTGTGCAAGAAGGTATGCACCTGTCCATATACACAAATTTGTGTGCACTCATGAGTGTACATGACACCAGAAGCTCCAAATGCCCACAGAACTCAGTTATGCAGGGACGAGAGGCAGTAACAGAGGTGGAGGCTCTCACGCAGAGTCTGATTTGATAGTCCAGCAAAGGCAAGGCTCTTCCAACCCAACCCCATATGTGGGAAGCACGCAGGGGGCACTCACCAAAATTTGGCTCATTGGGGCATCCTTTTAGTTTCACACCCCGCGGGCTGGTCTCGATGAGGAAGTGCCTCACTAGCTCATTGGTGATGTCTCCTGGGAAGACGATGTTCTCACATCAGAGCCACCCCACTTCACCTCCCACTCTTCAGCCCCACGTGGCAACCAGTGCTCCAGCTCGAGGGACAGGTCCCTGCCACTCCACACACCATCCTCAAATCTGGTCCTTTGCACAGGGTCAACCGCAAGCCAGGCTCCCCCATGGTGCTGGTTGGCCAGGGAGGCTGTGCCCATTTCACCATTTCACCATGCCAAAGCCCAAGCTCTGTGCAGCTCAGGGCGGAGGGTGTATGGTGCTTTCCTGTGCCCTGGGAGGGGAGAGCTGGGAGGGAGGGAGGAATCCTACCACATCAGCACATGCGCAAGAGCACGACTGGCTCAGCAGATCCGGCTGCCCGCTCACCCCGACCGAACGATGGAAATCATCTCAGCGTGGGATGAAGAAGGGCACACAATACCTTTCTTGTTCTGCTGCATGACCGTAGGAGGCGGAGAAGCTACTTTCATGGCAAGGCCGTAGGCTCCCCGGAAGGAGTGGCTGTCTCGGATGATGAAAGCCCCTGGCTCCCTGTCCTTCAGCAGTGCAATGGCTGCAGGAGAGAATGGCAGACCTCAGAGCTGGCACAGCGAGAGCCAACAAGCCCTCAAAAACCAGCAAGTATGAGTTGGGATGGGGTGCCCCGGCTCTGTGGCCTCACAGCCAGGCACCAAGACATTATTGTCCACATCTGGATGGGGGTCTCAAGTGGGTCTGCAGCCAGGCAGATCATCTCTCTCCTGCCTCCACTGCCCTTGCGTAGGCATCTCAGAGCATCCATTCCCACCAAGCCCAGCTCTGAGCAACTGAGCACTGGAGAGCAGACAGGGACCAGGGGCCAAAACATTGGTCCTGAAGACACCTTGCCCCCTCCTTCTTCTCCCCTCTTATCTTAGCCATGTCTCCAAGACCACTCTGAACTCTCTCAACTCAAGATCTGGGTGCTTTGCACCCCAAACTGCATAGATCCACTGCATGCTGTGGGGACCAGTATTCTTCCACCAAGGGAAAGGTTTGGGGAGCCCACATTATGCAAGCCTGCAGCTGAGCTGGGCTTCAACCCCCCTCTGCCACGGTCTGAGCATCTGCAAGCCACCTTCACTCCTAATCCAGCCCCTGAGGAAAATCCTCACTAGTCCCTGTGATCCCAGATTCACCCCAACTCCCGATCATGGCTCACTTGACTGTATCCTTTGCCCTGTGCCATCTACTCACCCTGCTCCCTTGAGATCTCCGGTTTGTACCAGTACTTGGAAGTGTCCTGCACAAACTTGACATTGGCACGAGTCTCGGGGCTGATGTCTGCAAGGAAGGAAAGAGGAGGAGACAAGAAAAAAGTTAAAAGATGCTGTATCTAAAACTCCACGAGTTTTTAGCAAATCTGGCTAAAGCACTAACACCTACACCTCTTCTCTGCCCCAACACATTGCCTTAACCTCAACCCAATCCTCCATACCCAAGCAGGCTGATCATCACCTGGAGCTTAAGGAGCAGCTGGGCATCTAAACCTAAACCCAGACACAAGGGCCCTCGAAGGCCTGTGCGTGGGATGAGCCTCCTTGCCACACAGGCAGAGACAAAACAGGAATTCATCATTTAAAAAGGAGCTGGCCAGATGAAATGAAAGCTGCCGGAGGAAAGAGGTATGTCCAGGGGGTGGTGGGGAGATCCCCTGACTTCAGAGGACCTTCACTGCTCTCTAACGTTCAAGATTTGGCTCATCCATCATAAAAATGAATTTCTTCCCTTATCTTTGCTCTGTGCAGAGGAACTGGACAGGCTGACCTATCCTTGGGAAATGCAGCCCGCAGCCCCAGCCCTGCCTCGTTCAGTGCCTATCAGTGGTATGGCCCCAATGGGAGCTGGTCCTCCAGTCGTGCAGCCACCGCTTTCCTTGGGCAACGTTTCCAGCTACCTGCTTCCCAAACAAACCTGAGCAAACAACCCAGCGGGCTGGATAGCATCTCTGCTGGAGACATGTTATCAGCGCTCTGCAATCTGGTCACCTTCAGAGAGGCAGGGGGCTTGCTCCCCTCCCCAGCCCGCTTGCTAATCGTTACGTTTTTTAATTGCTTGCACTTCCCGGCTGGGAAAGGTCCCCAGCCACAGCAAGTCACGGGGCCAGAGCAGGCGCCAGCGTGCCCACAAAGGGCTGCCCGCTCAGCAGTGAAACCGGCCCGGCAGCCGGAGCCACTGCTGCCCCATGGCTTTATTCCCCTTGTCCTATCGGCCCGATCTTGGCGTCACCGAGGTGTCCCATAACGGGAGCCATCAAAGGCGTTCCAGGCACAGTGGCACCTGGGGCATGGCACACCATTTGAAACGAGGAGACAGCACCGCAGGGGAGTCTTAGCAGGGTAAAGCCTGCCAGGAATGGGGCCGGGAGGTCAGCGCATCCCCACGGCAGACAAAAGCCGCCTCTGGGCGCTTTGATCTCCCTGTACATAATTCTGGGCACTGTTTACACCAGTGATGCTGGATCAGTGCTTTTCCTGTTTGGATTTGCCAGAAAGAGCAGGAAATGGCCCAAGCCCCAGCGGTGCCGCTGGTTTGTGGATGGGCAGGAGGGGTAAATCAGGACACAGCTGCAACCCATTCCCTGCTGGCCAGCAAAGAGGAGGAGGGGAGAGCCCTGGGTAGGGCAGGGTGGCACGGGGACCTCTGACAGCATCCCTTACCTGGCATGGAGAACTTGGAGAAGTCTGGCAGGGTGTGGGAGAAGGCAACAGTGCTCCCACCACTGGGACTGGACATGCCACTGGAGAGGGGCGAGGACGCCTTGCCGTTGATGGTGGCATAGTTGGGCAGGCTGTTGGAGCGGTCCCCGGCTGACATCCGCCGCTTCTCGGGCAGCGCAGGCTGCGGCGTGGGGCTGCCCTGGCGGTAGGCGGCCGAGTCCGGGGAGGATGAGTGCGGCGTGCTCGTGCCCGGGTAGTAGGCCGGTGAGACAGGGAAGGATGGAGTGGAGGGAGGCTGGTAGCCAGAGGAGCTGCTCTGCCGAGACAGCGTCGGGCGCCTCTCCTCTGGGCTGGGGTAGCCATACAGGGGACTGCCGGGGGGTACAGCTGCCATGGCTTGATGCCTGGCCAGGCTGGGGCTCCCCGGCGGAGCCACCAGGTTGCCGTGAGCCGCCATGGCATGCCTGCCCAGCCCAGGGCTGCCAGAAGCACCGCTCATGCTGGGGTTGACAGCTCTTCGCCCAAAGCCAGGGCTGGGTGGTGTATTGGTAGCCACTGTCCGGTGCAGGGTGCGGGGGCTCCCTGGCAGGACATGGACCCCCACCACATTGACCTGTGGCTGTGGCCGAGCTTGGGGGTCCGACTGGAGGCCAGATCGGCCATCGGGGTAGTCAGGGCTGGCATATGCTGAGCCCGGGACCCCACCTTGGACCGTTGCAAGGGAAGACGGAGACGAGTTTTGGTAGCTGCTGTGAGCCGAGGGCATCTGCAAGCCAACAGGCGACCGGTAAACAGGCTCAGCCGAGGCATGGGGAGGTGTAACCGTGCCGTGGGGGCTGCTCTCTGACGGGTAGCTGCAGAGGGAGGCCCTGAGGAGAGATGAGAAGAGGGAGGATTCAGCTCCATCCCTTGTTCCTGCTACTGGCTGGCACCCTCCTGTGAGTGGTGCACAGGGAAACTGAGGCATGGTGCCAGTGAGCTGCTCAGTTGCTCAGAGGCAATGGTGGGATGGGTCCTGCCAGCTGCATGAATGCAACTAGAGGCAGCTTTAGCTCCCTCATGCATCCCAATTCCCTCTCAAAATACGACTTGCTGGGAGACAGAGCTTTTTTCCAGCTCCTCTCCCAGCAAAAAACCCAGTTCATTCCTCCCTGCCAGCCTTGCCAGGTGAGATGGTACAGGACACCCCATGGACAGAGTGGAGAGGGGACAGGGACAACGGCTCCACTGCATCAGAGGGCACCGATGCTCAGCCCAATCCAGGGCTAGAGGTTAGCACAGAGCCCACCCCTCCTCCTGCCCAAGGGCCAGGTTCCCAGCGAGATGCTGCTGAGGACCAGTGACCACCACTGACCCAGCTTTGTGTTCTCAGGGCAGTGAGCCACATGGTTAGCCAGGAACCCTGAACCCTGCATGGGGAGACAAGGGTCCTTGTAAAGGCAATTTCAAAGTGGGAGCAAGCCTGTTGACGAGACAGGGTTTGACCCCAGCCCTGCCAGCCCCCGGGACCTGTACCCACTTCCTTACCCATCCACGCTGTGAATAGGGCTGCTGGTTGAGATGGGGCTGGGGGCAGTGAAGGAGTTGGTGAAGGCGCCATTCCTGGCAGGCACCTCTGGGCCCCCGGGCTGGGTGGCGGGCAGGCTCCCTCCACTACCTGTCGTGGCCGTGCGGGCCACCGACTCGACGTAGCTCCTGGCCTCTGTCACAAAAGAAAAGGGGAAACAGATGAGCCCACAGCTCCCATGGGAAGGGCGCCATGCCCTTCCCAGTACCCCTGCTTCAGCCAGTGAACGTGCTTGAGCTGAGCTCCTCCAGCTGCACATTTCCCTCATCCCTCCTCCCCAGGGGTTGTGCAAAAACACATCTGGCTGATCTGGGCCTTTAGATTGCTCCAATTGATGCTGAAGACCCCGGCCAGGGCACAGGGAAGGGGGCTGTGCCCACCCCTTTCACCGAAGGGACCAGAGCACATGGGACCGTAGTCCCTTCCCGCGCCACGGGCCCTCCACCCTGCTCTGAGTCAGTGTCCCTTCCCGCCCAGGATGCCACACAGCACATATCATGCTCCCTGCTCATCCCTGGCCCCTAAAAATAGAGCTGGTGGCTCTGCCCAGCCTGTGCTGACTCACAAGGGACTGACAACGATGCCCGGGGGTCCCTGCCCCTCATGGCCCACCTCTACCAGCCATCTCCAGCAGCAGACCACAGAGCAGCTCCAGCTCTTTCCACTGCAGTATCCAACATGCTCACTCCCAGCCCAGCTTGAAACCAGAGCCCATGAGCATGACCAAGAAAAGCAATTTTCCTTTGGAGCTGCTGAGACATCCCGTGCCAGGAGCAGCGGGCTGGGCTGGCCATCACCAGCCAAGGCAGCCGCCAGACCCAGCCCTCCCTCCTCCCTTTCCCTGCTGCCTCCTGCTCCGTCCAGGCTGGTCCCCGTCCTTATGATAGCCCCTGCACCCTCCCGCCCCCAAACGCCATGCCGAATGAAGGGGCTGCAGCTTCAGCCCCATCCCCCCATGCCCCCGCAGCCATGTCACACCTTGGCTGGCACATGCCACCGACTGACTCCATGCTGGGGCACAACACCATAGGCGAGACCCGCTGGCATCAAATGCTATGGGCCGGGCATCCTTGCAGGTCCCCGGCTCCAGGCTGGCCATGCCTGAGGCGGCTCCACAGTAGTAATTAGCATGACAAACATTATTATTATTATTAGTCATAACAGGAGGAGTCCAGCTAAGCCTGCCGGCAAGCTGGCCCAGTCACAGCCAGCGACGCCAATGCACAGCTCCATATTTGGTGCCAGACCCAGAGCTGCAAGGAAAAAGACTGTCACGGGTCCCCCTTCTCCCCCCCACCCAGTGTCTCCATGCCTTGTCCACCTGAAGACAGGGGAGAAGTCGTCCATCCCTTGGGCTGATCTCCCTGCCCAGCTCTGCTCAGCCACCCCAGGAAAGATCTGAGCCAAAACCAGACCAAGGACCTCAACACAGGCTGGGTACCAGCATCCAAGGCAGGACACATGACTCCAAGTGACAGGGACGAGGCACTGCCAAAGGGGACGCCCAGGGCAGCTGCGAGAAACTCATCGCCGCTTAGGTAATTAAATTAATTTCACAGCTACTCACTTTTCTCCCCCAGCTCCCCACCCCAGACTAAAATTAGCCAGACAGTACATATGAGTCAACCTGCAAGTAGTTAAGACCAAACGGCTGCGAAAATGTCAGTCCCTCCTGCAAAGGTGGGGGCTGAAGCAAGGCAGGAGCCGGGGTTCAGGGAGGGGGGACAGCTCACGGGGGAGCACATCTGCAAGCATACATGTGCCACAGCGAGGTGTGTGCCTGTGTTTGGGTTGTTTGGTTCAATACAGGAAAAAAAGAAAGGAAAAGAACCTGGGAAGTTTCAGGCAGGGTTCTTTTAGGCTGAAAAAATCAGATCTTGCCTCCTAGTGTTTCTTGGAAGAGGCTCTAGAGACTGGAAGACGGTTGGAAAACAGAGCCTTGAGTCACTGGGGGGTGGGCAGTCGTTCGGGAATCCCGAATCTGAGCAGGACTGTGCTCCAGCCAGAAATCCCCAGCACTGTGACTGCACCAGGCTGTTTCAAAGCCTCCTCGGAAGTGGCAGCCAGGCCCTGAGCTCCTGCGCTGCCAGAGCATCCCCCGGTCCCAGGAGCAGCTGAGCAGAGCCCAGCGGGGCAGGGATCCCTGTGGAGCATGTGGCTGGGTGCAGAGGGTGTTAAGCCAAAGCTTTCTTAAGCCAAAACACCCATATCCCTGCTCAGGACTGCAGATTTAACTCCCACAAAACCATCATGTTATCCAAGAGGAAGAAGGACAAAAGCAGGGCAAGACGCTGGTGGTGGCCGCTCAGCCCGGACAACATGGCATTACCGGGCATCCTTTGATGTACCCAAGAGTGAAAAATCAGCTCTGGAAACAGAATATTTTCTTCAAGCAAACACTTTATCCAGTATTACACAACATTCAGGTTTGGGTTATGTGCATTTTGAGGAACTCTGAGGTAGAAACGCTGATGGCTCCAGGGCAACAGGAAGTGCCGCAAACTCACTAAGAAGAGATATCCACTCCCCAAAGCCCATCTTGAACACACAGTTCCCCATCCTGGTCCCAAGGGCCCAAAGTTTCATTAAAGAAGAAAGCAAAACCACCCAACAACTGTTAGATAGCAGGCAGCACTCTAGGGAATCACAGCCGCTCCCAAAGCCTCCATCCCCCCAGGAAGATGTGCCACCTTGGAGCCTGCACTGCATCGGCAGAGACACCCCCCAGCTGCAGTTTCAGCTCCGCCCAGTCCTCAGCATCCCAGGAGAGGCACAGCCCAGGGATGGGAGAGGTGGGGGGAATTTGGGCAATCTCCCAGCCGGCGGAGGATGCACACTGGCTGCTGGTGCTGTGCTGCTGCCCAGCAGCTGAGCCAGCAGCGCGCTGGTGGCCTCTGCGCCTGGTGACCTTTTGTGCTGCACTTTGGTTTATTTTCACTCCGAACGGCAGTGGCAAAGCCAGAAGGGGAGGGCAGGAGCCCAAAATCGGGGCTGCTGCTCCCAGCCCCCCACCAGGCTCATCTGAAGCTAGCCGTGACATGCCAGCATCCCCAGCATGCCACCAGTGGGGATGCCACGCACCAACAAAGAGCTGTCAGCCCCCACAGACCCAACATGACAGACCTCCAACTCTAATTTGGACAATGTGGGAGCCAACCACAACACAAGGCACAATGTTCCTTTCCTCGAAAGGGAGCGGTACCAGCAAGATTCAGCCTCCTACATCCCTGGGGGCCAGTGCAAGGGAAGGCTGCTGGTGCAGACAGCTGGATCCTGCTCTGAGCAATGGTCCTGACAGTTGGGATGAGTAGGGAAGAAAGAGACAGAGAAAGAAAAGCCTTTCTTACCTTCTTCAGAGCCACCACCTGCCTCCCCTTCTAGCTCTGACAGACGGAGGGGCAGGGCAGCAATGGGAGAGGGGAGAGGAGGAAGAAGGGAGGTGTGAGACAGAAAGAGAGAGAAATCTGAGTTAAGCAGCTTTACCTTACTCAGGCAGGGGCACACAGAGCGCAAAGGAGAGCCCCACACCTCCCTGACACTGCACCCCAAACCAGGCCCCTGGCCTCAGACGCCCCCAGGGTCCACCTGGGCATCCCAGAGATGATGTCCAAATCCCAAGAGGCTTGTTTCAGGTGGGGAAGAGGAAACAGTGGGGATGCACCATGAAGAGCTGCTCCAGGAAACCCAGCAAGCACCAAAAAAAGCATCAGCTCACCCTTGGGGGCAGAGCGAGAAGGGTCTTGCTAGGTGGGCTCAGCCAAGTCGTGCCCCCCCAGCTCAGCCAGGTTTTGTTGGGGTTACACTCAGCCCTGAGATGGCCCAGGAAGGGGCCCCGGCTGCTGGGGAGCAGCAAGGTCTGGCTTGGCAGGCTGCTCTGGGACATGTCCCCAGGACAGCAGAGCCTTTGCACCTGGGGACCACTCTCCAGGATGGAGAAGGCTCTGGATACTCTTCTGGCTGACAGGCTCAACTCCCAGAGAGCAAACCCTCTCCAGCTGTGCTGGGGAGAAGGGATAGAGGGTGTGAGGAAGGGAGGAGTATGGGGCTGGGGAGGAGGCAGGACCTCAGGTTTTTCCAGCCTCCACCACCAGAGACCCTGCTGGGCTGAGCCCCTCAGGACAGCACCAACATTCCCCACCCTCACACAGTCCCCGAGTTCCCACAGGAGGTGACAAGGACCCCAGGGCTACCTGGCCCCAAAAGGGAGGCAGAAGTGCCTTCTCCAGTCAGGGGCCCCTTCCAGGGGTACCCTCATGGACACCACCCACCCAAACACCACCTGCAGCCCCCATGCCTGCACTCACCTCCCACTGGATGCAGCAGGATCTCGGCTGGGTTGTGGGGTTTCAGCCCCAGTGCTGAGAGCGGGGTCTTGGCCAGGCCAGGGGGAGAACGCACTGTTTGCATGGGGAACACAAGAGCGTTATTGGAGGGATGAGAGGTGAAGCTTCAGAAAGGCTGGAGCTGTCACTGCCCAGGGGTTCAGAGCCCCTTGACCCATCCCACCCACCAGCTGTAATCGGGGAGTGACAGGAAGAGTCCTTGTGTGAAGCAGCACCACAGGGAAAGGCACCAATCTCTCTCTCCATTTGGGGATGCACACAAGGCGGGAGGTGACCAGGAACAAGCAGTCTGCCCCCTTGCAGGACTGCCAGGATGGATAAAGGGGGCAATTCCCACTAGGGCAGGCCCAGACCCCATCTCCCAGCAGCATCCCCACAAGGGAATGGTCCCACCATAGGCATGAAGCCTCTTTCATTACCCCTGTGCAAGCAGCTGCCCCCCAACCCAGCGCTCCCAAACCTTAACCCACTTCTTCCGATCCCCACGTCTGGTTGAGCTGGGAACAGGCTGTCCCAGAGCAGCTCATCACCCCCACAAAAGGGGCAGCGGGACTGCCAAAAAAAGCCCTGCCCTCCAGACCACCTCAACAGGTGGGTGAGGATGTTCACAGAGAGCATGTTCCCTGAGGGGTGGCAATGCAAACATGAGGGCTGTACCCCCATTCCCATACCTACATACCAGGAGGATCTGCATATGTATGTATGGCTATGGTATGGATGCACCAGCAGGGTTTCATGAGGCAGGGCGGAGCTCCCCAAGCTGACTGCACCTCCTCTCCCCTCCTGCCCCTGGGGTTTCACCCATCTCCCTGATGCTGTATCTCCCCGGGGGAGACCTTCAGGTCTAATCTCCAGCAAGAGGGATGGGAGGACACATCCTTCCATCAGCATTTGAACATCCCCAGCTGGCAGCATGGGCACAGAGCCCACAACAAGACCAGGAGGCAGAGGGTGGTGGGTGCTCCGGAGAAAAGCCAGACCCTCACTCTGAGGCCAAGTCCCCTCGGCAGCCTGGGGCTGGAGCAGCCGAGCAGCCAAGTCCCTGGGAAACCAAGATGGCAGCACTCAGTGGGAGTCAGATTTCCTCAAATCTGGTGGCTGCAAGCTGCAGTGTCAGCTCACACCTACATTGGCTGACAAGCAGCAGGGCCCTCCTGGGGCCGGGAATTCCCCTGGGACTGCCATCTCTCCTGCAGCCCCGCAGGGGATGCTTTGGTGAAGCCTGCAAGCTGCAGCTTCAAACCCCCCAGGCCTCCCCGGCTGGTGCTGGCTAAGAAGCACTGTCTCTGGGCCACGTCCCCAGCCAGGCTGTTCCCATCACCTCTGTAAGTGACTCATCCTCCAAGATGAGCCACTGTTCCACTGCCAAGGAACTGCTGCCCCAGGGCCAAGGTCGCTGGGTCCCCTGGAACAACAGGGCCATTTCCAAGCTGCCAAACACCCCAGGGATGCTCCCACACTCCAGTCACTGCATCCCACGCAACAGGGCTCAAATGCCAGTGGGTTGCACGGGAGGAACAGCAGCCACAGCTCAGGAGGAAACAGCCTTAAGTCCCATGGGCTGAGCTACAGGGGGGCCATTGCAACCAGCATGTGGCCTCAGAGGGGGCTGTACCCAGCCCAAGCATCCCCAGCCCTAGAGCATCCCTCAGCATCCAGCCTACAAAAGTTGGTTTGGGGCACTGGGGGGGCTGCTATCTTTTTGACAGGTTTCCCAGTTGACCGGCTGCTCCGTTACACTGGTCCAGCCCAAGTCATGCTGTGCCAACACGAGGCTGCTCATCAGGGTTTGTTACTCAAGCTGGTCACACAAACCCAGTCCACACAAACGCACCACGACTGAGCAGTCAGGGTTAGTCAGAAAGGAGGCATGCCACGCTGGAGGAGCAGAGACAAGCTGCATGCAAAGGGCTGGCATCTCCCAGCCTTTTCCCCCTCCTGCCCTGGAAACAGCGAGCAAGAAGTGGCACAGTGTGCAAGGGTCGGCCCCGAGCCCCCTCCCAGTCTTCACTCCCTCCTGCCTCCCCCTGGTTCGCCTGCTACTGCAGCCTCGCTGCCCTTCTTGCTGTGCAGGTAGGAAAGATGGGGAGGTGCAGCACTGGGATGTGGTGAAAGGATGGTGTCTTTTGGACCCTTTGGCCTCTCTCCTTATCACACTTTGGGATCCCATCCAAGAAATGCCCCAGTGAGTGGAGGGTGAGAAAAGCCAACAGGAGGGTGCCAAGCATGGGATGCTGACGGCAGTGGGATGCTGACGGCAGCACGGAGTGGTGGGATGTGGAGGAGAGAGAAGGATGGAGAGGAGGAGTGATTAACGTGGTGGTGGGTGTCTGGACCTCAGAGCTGTCTGACTCTTAGCAAATTTCTGGCTTGCCGAGAGCCACCCACCAAGCCCCTCCACCTCCCGGAGCCGCGGCACTTACAGGGGTTGGAGTAAGGGGTTTGTGGCGATACGGGGAAGGCTGGGGTGGGGGGAGAAATCTCACCACCGCTGGAGGGTGGGCTGGTGGGGGAGGCACCCTCCATCTCTTCGAAGGCTTCCTTATAGCTGTGGAGGTGAGGCTGGGGAGAGCAGGAGAAACGGTCAGTCCCATTGCTACGATGGGCACAACCCTCCAGGACACCACCACAACCAAAAGCATCACTAACCCCCAATCCTGCAGGATGCTATGGATGCTGAAAATCCCATATTCACCTCCAAGCCTTGTCCCTCCCCGGCGCTGGCTGCTCCCCAACAGACAACCCCCTCCACTACTCCTCCCCCCCCAGGCACACCTCTTTGGGCCTCCCTCCAGGGTTGGCTGCGATGGTGCTGACCACCTCGGGTGAGAGGATGGTGGGGCTGCGGGGCGAGCTCGGCTCCGGCGAACTCTTCTCATAGTGGCTGTCGCTGGGGGTCCGCTTGCGGGCAGGGACAGCACTTTCCTCCGGGGGCTTCTCCCGGGACTGAACCCCTGAGGGGCAAGCACAGGGTAGGAGATGGGTGAGGAGGCACCAGCTAAATGGGGACCAGCAGGAGATGCTCCGGAGCTGATCCAAGAGGTCTCCCCGGGGCCATGTGCCACTGAGGGGGGTCTGCCCAGCAGAGACGGCAGCTTCAGCACTCACCTGCAGCTAACCCCTGGACCAGCCCTTTTGAGCTGGAGAAGATCTACCCTACAGTGGTGGCCCTGGACCAAGCAGAAAAGCAAGCCAGGGGTGTGGCTAGTGGCTGGATCACTGCATTAGCCCTCCCAAGCACCTCAAGTTTTGGGCTCAGGGACAGCATCCCCCTGCAGTGGGTGTGAGGGGCATCCTGAGAGCAGCCCAGCGAGCCAGCCCAGCCCCACCAGCCAGGAGAAGGGGACGCTGCCTGCCCCCACCCTGCAGACCTGGCAAGGACCAAGACTTCCTGACAGCATCACGGTGGGAAAGGGCCAAATCTCCCAGCACCAGGGCAGCCGCTTTCGGTTGCATCCCTGCTCCAACATGCACATTCAGCTTCAACCACAGCAGTGGAAAAAGCACATTTTTGTGAGTCCCCAAGGCAGAGGGAGCACTGGGATGGGAGGAAGGACCCCAACAGAGGGATGGTGCAAGGAACCCAAACAAACCACTGCTGACCTCCTACACCCAGCATGAATCCTTCCTAAAAGGGGAGATTGGCATCTCCTCTCCATCTCTCCCCAAACATCCTTCCCAGACCCCAGTGCCAGGAGCCACCGGTGCCCACAGCCTGGGGCAGCACCAAGGGGCTCCAAGACCCCAGGTGGAAGAAGGGAACAAGCAAGTCACCACAGGAGAATGGGTTTCTCCAGGCTGTCGGTGTTTGGTAGATCCTACTGGTGATCTCTGTGGGCTGGGATGTATCCCAGGAATGGGGCCAAAGCCAGAACAGAGAAGAGGGGCTTGAGAGGCTGGAATGAGGGGTGTGACCCCAACTCTCCCAGCACGCAGTGGGGCCCAAACACACCCTCCATCCCGTCTTGGTCTTGCCTGACAAAGAGGTTAATTAGGGCTCAGGGACAATGGTGCCAGGTTCGGTGCAGGGGAACCACACAGAGCGTCAGGGGTATAGTTCAGAGCCCTGTGGGACTCCCGCTCCTCCTAGGGACCCACATGGCAGCAGGGTGATCCCCAGTCTCAGCCCCACTAGCAGAGGTGACAGCACCATCCCCTCTGCCTTTCCCACAGAGACAGGGACTGCTCACACTCCTCTTGGCCCAGCACGTTGGCGGGGCGGGGGGGCGGAAAGGCCGGCATTACTCTCCAGGAAATGCACTCTTCAAACACCAACTCCTTTCCCACGGGCTGGCGGAGGAAAACCGGCCATCAGCTGCTTCCCCTCACTCCCCGGGGCTCCATGCAGGACCCACGCCTCACGCCCGCTGACCTCCCCTCTTCACCACTCCGGCACCCACACTGCCCCAGAGTTTTCCCAGCCCCAGGGAAAGGGTTGGGAGCAGGGAAAGAGCTGGGAGCGCGGGAGAGAGGGAGGTGGCCTGGGTGCATTTCTAAATAATCAGCACAGTGAATGGCAACAACAATAAAATCGGCTCAGGGGGGAGAGGCGGCCAGGCTGCAAGGCTGCAAGGCGGGGGACGTGAGCCAACGGGGCCGGCTCCAGCCGTGGAGGCGGCCTGGAAAATTCCACTAAGAGCAGCTTTGAAACACAACTCCCCAATCCCTTCTGCAGGTGCTCGCTGGCGCGGGGGACGGCCATTAAAAAGGCCCATGGAGGGGACGGGGACAGAGAGGGTGTCTGGGAAGCCACCCTGCAGGCACAGTGGCCATAGGTAGCATCGTATAGGGCCACCCTATATCTTTTTCCCTGCTCCTCGCTTTAAGGGAACAAAGCCCTGAGTTGTGAGCATAGGGAGAAACAAAATGGGTGAGGAAAAATAAAGCAAACCCTTGTATTTTATCTTCACCTGTCCACTGTGCACTGTGGGGTGTCCTGCACGCTGCAAGAGCATCACCAGGAGCATCCCTTGGCCTATCCCAAAGTGAGCTGCAGCAACCAAGTGCAGCGGAGAGGCAGGAACCAGGCACCTTGAGTCGTGCACGCCTGCCTTGCTTTGCATTTTTCATTCAGAAAGCACAAACAGCAGCTTGTCAGAGCCCAGCTGTCAGTGCACATCACACATCTACAGCATGGGACCCCCTGCTCCATCTCCGGGGCTGCGTGTCACCCAGCTGCAGTGTGCTGGATCTGGCCCATCGGGACACCCAGGAGCTCACCAGGCTTTGGCTTCTCTACTCCCCAGACATGGAAAGCGGCCGGGGCCGCAGGGAGGGGAGGGAGGGAGAGGGGAAAAAAGGGACTCATTGTTCAGGAGCTGAGAGTGGGAAACTTCACGGGCCGCCCGGAGCAAAGCCTGGAGGAAACCCAGGCTCTGATCACAGCTCCCCCGACCCCCCGGGTGATTTATGGGCTGGAAAATATGCTTGAAAAACAAACTTTCCTTTCCCCCACTCGCTGTGCCCCCTCAGCAAATGTATAGCCTTCCTATCACCACCAGCCCCCAAGGATGCCCTGCCTGGCTGCAGGAGGGGGGTTCCAATCAAAAAGGGGGAACAGCAGTCTGCACCCTGCTCCCCACCCTCACCCCCACCACCGCCGGCACTGCCACCCTTTCTACTGTCCATTTAACTCCCTAACCTGGCAGCAATCCTCTTCCAGCATAGTCCTGCCCTTGGGCTAAACACAGCTCTAAGGCTGGGGAAGGACAGGACCACAACAGCCAGGGGAGGAGGAAACAGGGGGGATTTAAACCCAGGTGGCTTTGTGGCTGGGGAGCCAGGTTTCTGGGCCAAATCAGGAGGCAGCTGCTTTTTGGGCATGAACTACTGCCAGGCAAGAGCCAGGTGATGCCCCCCAACAGAGAAGAGGAGAGGGCAAAGCAGCATCCCACAGCCCTTGGGATGTGGCACCCAGCAGTTAATGCCACGCAGGGATACACAGTGCCCAGGGGAAAAAGAGATGCAAACTCGCTCCTTGCGTGCACGATGCACAGCAGCAGATGTTGCCCTGTACCACTCTCCACCAGAGCCCAACTCGCCCCATCCCATCGGGCAGAGATATGTCTGCTGCTCTGCTCCTCCCGGGGTACTTCATTGGTGTGGCTGTCCATGTTTCACCCCAAAACAAGCACAGCTGGGGGCCCTCCCTCACCCACCCCCCAGCTGCAGACAGACGCATGGAAGAAATCCCCGGACTGAGGCAGGTGAGACCCTGCTGGGCCAGGAGCTGGCTGAACCGGGGGTCTGCAGAGCTGCATCCCAGCCCTTGCCTCCCAGAGAGGTGAGCCACAGCCAATGCAAAGCTCAGAGGGGCTGGAGCAAGGGTCTGGATCCAGCCCAGCAATGAAACCCCACCAGAGAACAGTGACAGGCTTGGATGAGATGCAAAACCAAGCGTGGGCAAGGGAGTCTGTACACAGGGCCAGGGGCTCCCCCGTCACTGGAGGAGGTCAAGGGCAGCCCTGAGCATCACCCTGCTGAGAAAGGGGACCAAGCCTGCATGGGGAGGGTCTCCCAAGCCTCCCTCCATCCCACATCCATGCAACACACAGAGCACTCAGCATGCAGGGACAGGGGAGGAAGGAGGGGTGAGGGGGAAGGAGGGGGGAGAAAGAAAGGAGAAGGAAGGAAGGATGAGAAGGAGGGAGGAGAGGAATGGAAAGAGGAGGATGGATGGTAAAGGATGGAGGACAAGGAAGGAGGGAGGTGGAATGAACGAACCGGAGAAGGAGAAGGATCGTTGCTGGTTCAGAGGAGGACGGGGGGCTTTGGTGCTCTTGTTGAGGTCCCTGAGCTTGGCGTTGTATTCTGCCAGCGTACCAGGATGGGGGGTGCAAGGAGGGTGGAAGGTCACAGGGGACAGACACGGCCCCCCATGGGGAGAGGAAGGGGCAGACAGGACAAATGTCACGAGATACAATAGGGAGAGAGAGAGAAAACAAGAGAAAATATTAGTTGGGCTCCAAGAGATGAGCCTGAGGTCTCTAAGGAAGCTCAGACCCTGCTTAGAGCTGCCTTCTAATCACCCAGATTGCCTGGCTCCAGGCACCACTTAAACCCACATGGGAAATCAATGGTGGCTCCCAACCACATGCCACAAATGCCCCATCAGTGTCCCCTTGGGGACGGCACCATGCAGGTCCCCTCCATCACGGGATGCCCGGGGCTGGGACAAGAAGGGATGACCCCAGATGCCTCGCTGGGAGATGATGGGGACTGACGAACTGCAGGACCAGTTCCTCTCTAGGAAGGCGCTGGGGCTGCCAGTGCTGCCCCATCCCATCTCTTCCCCTCCATTATCAGTGGGAAGCGGGAACAGGAGCACTCCCCCGCCAAGCACGGAGGACGTGTGAGATGCTCCTCGTCACTGCGCCAGGACAAGCAGGCAATTTATAGCAGCAGGGAATGTAAACAAACTTCTCCATGCCCCACTGTCCCCATCAGCCATCCCCTCCCAGCGCTGGCTTCAGGACACCTCGTTCCCGCTGGAGGTCAGGCCGCCTGCCCGTGCTGTTCCCGCCTCGGCACAGACGGCCAGGCTCCAGCTGGGACAGGTGGCCGCAGGCTGGGGACCGTCCCCGGGACACCTCTCCTCCCCAGGAAGCCCAGTGGCTGCAGGGGGATGGGAGTGACCCCAGCCCCGCCTTGAGGACCCAACCCAGGGTTGGGGGGGATGGATTTTTTGGTAGACACTATCAAACATCCATTTCCCACCCACTGCAAAACTGGTCCTCCTCTCCTGAGGCTCTCCTCTTTTCCACTCCATTTTTTCCCCTCCATAGTTGGGGAGAATCTGCTCCTTACAATATTCAGTCCAGATATGCAGCATGGTTTGGTCATTCGTGTGTTCTTGGGTTTGTTTAAGCCCTCTGCAGAAGCCCTGGGTCCTCTGTGGATCTGGCCTGGATCACTGAGGTCGGGTTTGAATGGATGCAAATTGCCCGCAACACCTCTGCGCCCTTCCACATCCCCCTTCCCGCTGCTGGCACCCCTCCTGCCCCCCACCCCTGTGCTGCAGTGACTCAGTCCCCGTGCCTGAGAGGTTGGTGCTGTTGTATTTTTCCAGCCAAGCCTTTTCCCCCTCCCACTAATGCCGGTCGAGTTTCTGGACTGAGCACAGAGCTGGAAGGGACAGAGCTGCCAAGCCCCAGCATCACAAGCTGGCCCCCAGCCTGGCCACAGCCCCGAACCCTTCCCAAATGTCGCTCCGCAATTCAACAACTGCAGCAGAAGCAGCGGGGAGGGAGGGCACCAAGCTGCCGCAGGGCCACGGCACCTCCTTCCCAGGGGGCTGGGAGCCCCTGCGTCCCCAAAGATCCCAAGCCGGAACCGCAGGAGGGCAGCGAGTCAGAGGATGCAGTTTCCCCTCTGTGGCACGGAGCAAATGCCTTCATCTAGCCACGGCACCAATGCTTGGCGCTGCACCCAGCCAAGCACCGCACCAAACCCCTCTGGCAGGGCTGGGAATTGCCTTCCCAGCCCCTGGCCACCGCCCCTAGGCCAGGTCCAGCTTGCACCCACGGCCAAGCTAGCTGGGCCACTGGGGCAGAAAGGCTGCCGCCAGCCTGCACCCTCGCCCCCTGCTCCAGCAGCACCCTGTCTGCCTGGGGAGGAGGCCCAAGCACCAGGGAGGAGGTCCAAGCACCAAGCCCAGCACACTGGGAAGAAAGCGGGTGCTGAAATGAGGGAGGAGCCCAGCTACATTGAACACAAGGCAAGTGCTCTGCTGGGACCTTACACCAGAGCACACTCCAGGCAGGGAGAGCATGATGTCCGAGGTGGGGTCCAGGCAGGACACCCTCAGCCAGAGCTGAAAACATCTTCCCAAACTCGGCCATATTCTCCCCGAAAGGAAGAAATCCCCCCAAGACCCAGCAAGTGGCCCTGCCGCAGGGGACAGACCAGCCCCATACCCCATGAGGATGGGGGGGCCCAACCCCGTCGGCCACCCCTTCTCCCCACCTCTGGCGATGCTGCAGTGGGCTGCAAGGGGGGGTCTCAGCAAAGGAGCTGCCCCCCTGCCTGGCATGCCCTCACGGCGGGTGATCCAGTCCCAACCCTGGATCCGGTACAGACAAGGGAGTCGCTGCATCTCCCATCCCCAGCTCCCCCGTACGCTCCGGCTTCTCAGGACATGTGGTCCCCCCACATCCCCCCCAAGGAATCAAAGCATCCTACCTGCCACTCTGTGGGCCACCAGGCCCTCCAGATTCAAGGGCTCTTCTGCTGACCTCGACAGGTCTTCATAGCTCTCCGGTCCCTTGGAGGGCATCTGGGTTTGTGGCGGGACAGTGGGGGAAGGTGGGGAGGACACAAGGAGCTGCTGAGACCCCACAGGGCTGTAGGAGGTGCTGAGTGGCAGGATGCCCATCGGTGCTGCGTCCGGAGCATGGCTGTAGCCCCTTGACTCCGGCACCGGTGCCGGCTGATAGCTGTAGGGTGAATAAGTTTCCCGGTACTCGTGCACCCCATAGTCCGGTTCCCCAGGAGAATAGGCTTTGCCCCCAGGCTCAGAGACCACGGGGCTCACGGAGGTGCCAAAGGACCTTGGCTGGACCACTTGCGGAGCCGGACGGGCATAGAGACTGGCGATGGGCTGGGCCGAGAGGGACGAGAGCAAGGGTCCCGCCGGCTTATCCTGGCGGGAGGCAGCAGGCACACTCTGCGATTTGTGGACAGCGGGTGCGAGGTCCAGCATGAGGACGTCGAGCGCTTCGATGGACTGCTCAATCTCCCGGCGGGAAGGTGCTCGGGGGAATTCAGGCATGCTGTGGCTGTGCGGGGGCACTGGCTGCAGGGGACTGGGCTGGGGGCTGCAGCTGGAGACGCTAGGGCTGTGGCTCTCCACGCTGCTCTCCTGCAGCCGGGAAGGTGGACGGCTCCCCCCTTGCTGCTGCCAGGAATTCAAGCCCCTCTGCACGGCCTCCCGGCTGCTGGTGCTGCGAGCCGGGGCTTGGGGCAGCACCGGGGTGGTGTCATACTTGGCCGTGTCCACTGCTGGGAAGGACCGGGAGCGGTAGGCACCAGGGGGGTCGTAGCTGTACAGGTAGGGCTGGGAGCTCGGCAGCGGCTGGGGCTGGAGCCAGCCCGGGACATGGGAGCCTGGTGGCCGCTGCGGGTAGCCGGGCAGGTGGTCCTGAGTGGATGCTGAGGGCCGCAAGGGAGGCAGCGGGTCGCGGAGATGGTGGCCCATCAGGGCGTTCTGGTTGTTGTAAGGGTAGCCGCCGTTGGAGAGCGGCTCGCCATCATACAGCCCCTCCTTCAGCAGCTTCTCAGCCCCATTGCAGGCCGAGGGGCCATTGGGCAGGGAGGAGAGGCTGCCCACCCGGGGCGCTTCCTGGTAGCCAGCCTCGCTGGCGGTGGTGGTGCCGTCCAAGGAGGAGAGTGTGCCCAGGCTGCCCACGCTGTGCCCATCCTGGTTGGGCAGCTCGTCATCCAAGATATCCGTCTCCCGCTCCGCCACCAGCACTGCGGCATTCCCATTGACATGCACCTGAGCTGGCACCACATGGCGGCCTGGAACAGCAGGCAGGCGTGCCGGCACGGGGCCGGGTGTGTGGTTGTGCATGGGTGGCACGCTCTCCAAGCCGAAGCCAACAAGGAGGCGATCCAGCTCCCGCTTCTCCTCAGGGCTTAGCACCGCCTGGCTGCCGGGTGCCCCGGGCACCCCTGGCTCATCGGTCCGGTCGGTCTTGGTGGAGGCGGTGGAGTTGCCCGAGTCGCTGCTCACCGAGAGTGTGTGCTCGACGTGGTTGGGCGCTGCCGAGAGCGGGAGGCGGGCGGCGTTGACGGCACCGGTGCTGCCGTGGAGGGAGTCTTTCTTCTTCACTTTAGCGTAGAGGCTCCCGTCCAGAGGCCCTTGCGTGTGCCCAACCTCTGCAAGGGGAGAAATGAACACGAGACCCCAGATCAATTGCTGGCTCTCTGCACAGAGCTAATGGGTCCCATTAGCCGGTGGTTTCGATCTCTTCCGTGCCACTGGAACGCTTAACGACCAGCATCGCCGTCTCCTCGGCACCCTCCGCAATCCCACAGGCACCACCATGCAGAGACACCGGAGCCAGAACCCCCCAGTCCCATGCCCCCGCAGCCCCCCACTCTGCACGCCATCCTGTCCTGCCCTGCAAGCACCGCCTGCTCTGCTGGCATCCACCAAAATCCGCCCCTGGCTCCAGACGTCGTTCCTGGCAATTTCCCCTCCATGGCTGGTGAGGGCTGGGGCTGCCCACACAGTCGGCCATCGCTTCACCGCTGCCCTGCTGCTCTGCAGGGCTCAGCTGGCCCTGAAGGGCCACGCGGCACGAGGGAGGCGAACAGGGAGGGTGGGGGAGATGCACCACAGGCCGTAGGAGGACAAGCGGAGGCGGTCAGTATCTGGCCTTGTAGCTCTGCAGGTCTGCAGCTGGATGGATATACTCAGCCCACGGGTGAAGGATAGATGAACCACAGACCCACCTTCCCCCTCCCTGCCCGCTCTCCTCCCAGACGATGCACAGCTCCATCCAGCCACACATCCTTGACATTTTCTTCCCTGGCTACAGACAGGCTCCCCCTCTTTCTCTCCTTCCCCTTCCCTCTCTCAGCCTGGGTGGATCTGCCCCGGACCTTTCTCCGCTGCTGGATGCTGCCCCGAAGCTCCTGCACAGGCAGCACCTCTGCCCGACCCTGAACACGCAGCATTTCCTTCCCAGGGAGGCACTGAGCGCCCCAACCCAGCGCTTCAAGGCTGGTGTGAGCAGCCGGCTCCACTCCGCGGCCCCGAATGGCTGGGGGGCAGCCAGGACACAGCAGCATCACCACTGGCAATCTTGCACCTCAGCTCCAAGCCCCACAGCTCCACCAGCCCCAGCAGCCACAAACACCACAAAGAGCTGCACCCTTTAAACCTTTCCAAACAGGGCAGCCAGATTTTGGGGGCACAAAGGGACCCTGGCCACCAAGACAACATCGGGGATGGCCCCCAAGCCATGTCCACCTCGCCAGAGCGTGCACAGCGCTGGCCGGGCTGCAAACTCAGCTCCCCACTGAGGTTTCCTGGAAGGGCCCTCGAGCAGTGTTAAACACTTTCTTTTGGAGGAAAAAATGACTCTTCCCTGGCAGGGGGCCAGACAGCTGACTCAGGGACGGAAGACGGCCCTAACACGATAGTGTGAAATCAGAGCGTTCCTATCTGAGAGCAAAACACTTCCGAAAGCCAGCCCTGAGCCGGGGACGGCTTAACCAGTCCCACGCCACAGCGCCCGCGCCCCAGCAGCTCCTGCACCACCGACTGCCACCGCCGTAAAGCAGAGAAGGGGCAATAACACCCAGCACGTTTCCTACCAAGTCAGGGCCCCCTCCTCGCCACTGATTTTCCACTCCCAAATCCCTGCCAGCAGCATCCCAAGGAGGCAGCCAAGCCCCCAAGCCCCCCAGCCTTGGCTTGAAGGTGCCCCGGGACCGTGCAGTGAGGTCCTCTCTGGGCACTCAGTGTGGGAAAGGATGAGGATGAGGTCCACACTTTCTCCCAGAGACTCAGAGCTCCTTCATCCAGCCGGTGTAACCAGGAACCAGCAGCATTTGACTCCGCAACACCTCCCATACAGGGGAAAAGGGGGAGAGAGAGAGGGAATCCCCTCCTGTGGAGGGAGAAAGGAAAAAGCAGAGTGTCCAGGGGCAGCATCAAAGCTGGAGAGGCTGAGACATTGCCTGGAGCCAGGCCGTCGCCCAGCCCTCCTGTCTGATGGCATCGATGGGTGCTGGCCAGTCCCAGGAAACAGAGCAAGAGCCAGGGTGGGGGCTGGGATAAATAGGGCAGGGGAACAGAAAAGAAAAGGGAATAAATAAATATAAATGAAAGCACGTGGCGCCAAGGGAGAAAATAGCTGGGAAAGGCCTTAATTAGACTGTGGGCTGGGCACCACCCCAAGGCTGAGAGAAACGACTCAAAAATGGGGTCAGGATGGGGCATGACGCAGTTCGTGGCAGAGCCAGAAAGGCCCGAGCACCCCGTCCCACCTTCCCCGGACCCTCTGGCCAGGCAGGGGCATGGGGAGTTTGGTGGTCCCCACCCCAAGAGCAAGGAAGGGGCCATGACACTTCCACCATCAGCCAGGCCCTCGTCCCACAGCTGCTCTGCCCCACACCTGACTGCCCACCCTGTCCTCGTCCCCATGTGACCCTTGGGCTGAGATGACAAGAGCCAAATCCCACTATTCCCTGCCACTCCCAGGAGCCCCTCCCCGGACATGCTATCACTTGTCACCTGAGAAATTAAATAAAATCCCCCAAAAAAGAGGAAGGAAAGGGGGCACAGGCTGCCTTAGCCAAAGCAGCCAACCCCAGACCAGCAGGCTCCCAGGTCCCCATTTGCCAAGTGTTTGCAGCTCCCAGCAAGGTCAGATTTCATCCCTGAAGGTCAGAGCAGCTCCAGCCTGGCAGGCTGTGCCATCCCAGCGTGGGCTGGGTTTGCTCACGGCTCAGTCCCAGACACAGCTCTGCTCCAGCTCCATCGGCTCCAGCGGTATTGAGGTGGTTGGGGGAAGCACTGAGCCCAGCCTGGTCCTACCCCTGCTGCCAGGCTCAGTGCCCCAGCAGGGCAACACTGCCCTCTCCCTCCCCAGCACCCTGCAGCTACGCTCGGGAGAAAAACTGGTCCAGCTCATGCGTGACAGTGGGAAGGGGGGTCAGTTCACATCCCCAAAATCCCAGCCGTCCACCTCATGCCCAGTGGGGCGCACCATACAGCATCATGCACCAGCACAAATCCTGGCTGGGGCTCTGCACCAGTGCAGAGGATAAGGCTGGGGCACTACTGTGTCTCCCCTGGTCCTGCACCCAGCACCATCCCACCTGCTGCCTCTGCTCCCCACCACCCAGAGCCCTGGCCCCAGGGCATCTCTGGAGCATCAGCTGGCAGGGAAAATCATGGGGTCCCGGGGCCCTTTCTAGGATGAAGGATGAGGGCTGATTCCCATGGGGGAGAGCTCAGCCCCCCATCTTTGGTCTCATCCTGTGCCCAGATACGATGGCAAGAAGTAATCCCAGCCCCTGAGCCATGGCTGTGAATTCCCCACCCACCCCCAGCCCTTTCCCCATCCCATCTGGCTCATAGAAAAACAAAGTCAGGACTTACCAAAGGGGATGGGGAAGAAAAGATCCCAGGTGAAGAGAAGGAGCGGGCAGCAAAATCCCTTTCCTTTGCCCCTTCCAGCACCAGAGCCTTCCACAGGGACCTGGTGCGGTGGCAGCTCAAACGGTGTCCGCGGCCGGCTCCGTGTGTCCGTCCAAAACAGGAGCCGACGGCCCGGAGCTGGCTTTGGTTGTTGTTTGTCCTTTCAGCTTTGCTTTCCCTCTTGAGGAGGGAGCTATTCCCTCCCCAGCATTGAGTCCCACGGGGCCAGCAAGAGGGGCACCCCGACAGCAGCGGGGCACCAGAGGGGCTCAGATACGGTGTACCCCCAGGACACAGGGGTGCCGGAGGGGAGGATGGAGGAGACCAAGGCAGCAGAGGCAGGAGATGGGCTGGAGGTGAGGAGGTGCAGTTGCGCTCCCCTCTGTCCCGGACCACACAGGGACGGGCGGGGAGGGGAAGAGGAGAGGCAGCGGGGAAGCAGCTGGGGGCCGCCCAAGCCTAAGCCCCAGCCTGGATTAACCCCAGCGAGGTGCAGGGAGATCGAGAGCCATGGAGGGAGGACAGCAGACAGCTCCTAACTATGAATATTAACTACTTCCTCCACAGGCAGGGCTGCACCACATTAACCGTTTCCTAGGCACGACAGACAGACAGACGGACAGCTGGACAGCCTACCCACCCCGCACCGGGTGCTGAGCATCACCCTGCCAGATGACCCCCCCCAGTTTGAGACTGTCAGCCTTGCCCGGCTCCTGTGTGCACACGTCACACCTGTCCCCAAAAAGCAGTGACACACTGGGGGTGGAGATGGCCTGTCAGGCCACACGTGATGCTGTAACCCAGCCAGGTCTGCAAACCCAAACGTCTTGCTGGAGACTTGAGTCTCTCCATCTTAAATACACACACAGCCAAAGAAGAGTGGAAACCCACCACGGCCGAGCCACTGACGCTGCCAGCACCAAACCTGACCCATTTTCACAACCCCCTTTCCCTGCCCTGCCAGTGCTATGACATGGTATGGACACACAGGCACTTATTTCAGGATGGCACATGCTGCCCTGTCCTGCGGCAGGAGGCACGGCATGGATCCCATCCACCCCACAGCTGCCTTGGACCGTACTGCTCCATCCCAGGCAAAATCCATGCTGGGACGGTGCTAACAATTCACTGGTCCAGGTGACGGTGAGCCCACCTCATGTCCAGGCCTCTGCTTGAACCTGTGCTCAAGCCTCCACTCCTCCATTGATCCAACATACTCAGCAAAATGCAAGGATCCCTCCACTCTAATCCCCAAAATCGTGTGTTTCCCACACCCCCGCGGATGACGGCAGGGGATGAGAGCAGTGTTTCCAGCCAGTCCCCTGACTCACAGTCCCGTTTGCTCCCAAATAGTGGCACATACCAAGTCACCACCCTCCCAAAACCTCTGAGGTTTGCTTGATTCTGTGCCTTTTTAATTTTTGTCCCCGTTGTGCAGCTGTGGGTAGCCCACAGGAGGGCAGGCCGAGAGCTCCCTGCTCCAGCCCAGCTGCCTGGGGACAGCCCCAGCCCCACGCACACACATGTGCTTCTCCAAGAGGTTTTGACTTCAAAGTTTAAAGGGGGAAGAGAAGGGACCAAGCTTCCACCAGCCTGTCCCTCTCTCCCTGCATTGCAGCCCTGCCTGGTTCCCAGTCCCAGCAGGACCAAAACACATTACTCCCCACCATCACAACCCCAAATACCAGGTCAGAGGACAGACCCTGCCCTGGGAGCAGCCATGCTCCAGCTGAAATGTCTAGCCAAGCCCATAGATGCTCCAGCATTTCTCCCATGGGGAATAACCAGAAGCAAGGGGGAGACGCTCCCTGTGGATCCCCATCCAGCCCAGCCAGGTCCCTGCTGTCCCCCAAAACACTCTCCCCACCAAGCCCTTACCTTGCTGCAGCCGGAGCAGAGATCAGCGGAGAGGGCCGGGGTGGGGAGGGGGAAGCGGATTCCTTTGGCTTTAGTCAGCTGGCGAAGGCAAGAGGAGAGCCAGCGGCTCCCCTCCCCGCCGAACAGATCCAGCCGCGGGGGGAGAGCAGCAGCCCGCTGGCAGCTCCGGCAATGGATTTAACAGCTCTGGCCTGGCCATTTGGCTTTCTGCCTCTGCACAGCCTGACTTGCCTTCCTGGGCAGCCTCAGCCCCAGATAAGTGGGGCAGGATTTGACCCCACTAAGGAAGATGTACCCCACGAGATGCCCACCCTCCTGGGGGACCAACAGATGACAGCAACCCCATCTAGGGGCTTGCTGCCCCACAGAAAGGTGCAGAATCTGCATCCAGCTCAATTTGGGGGGCTCTGGGACCCCCCAACCTTTGCCACATGGGGTTCAGGCTCTGCTGTGATCTCTCATCCCCGGAGGGGTGGGATGCTCATCGCGGTCCCCACCCTGGCCAGCCCTGCCCAGCGCACGGGGCTGAGCTGCCGGGGAGTCCCGCGCCAGAACCATGACTCAGGTGGGGATTTAGCAAGTCTCCTGCAGATGTTGGATTTGGCCAGGCCTTGGCCACCCCCCTTCCAGCCCCAGTAAAAAGCGGGAGCAGGCAGGGCCAGCCCGCAGTGGGGACTGGGATGGTACAGAGGTGGGAGGCAGGGAGGGGAAGTGGATGCTGCATGTGGCAGGGCCGGCCAGGGTGGGTCCAAGGGCCGGTCCTTACAGGGACGTAATGACCTGCTGGGTCTGGGACACAAGCCCAGCCCTTTCGCATTGTTTCACACTGCCCCAGGATGGCAGAGCCTAGTGTCCCCCCACCATGGTCAGCTATCCAGACTGGGCACAACCCCTCCACCGGCTCCGTGCTGGCCCCAGCACCCTGTCCTCCATCAGCATTGGTTTTCTCAGCAAAACCAAACCAGGCCATAGATGTTCCCCATCCAGATTTGCCCACCTGCCTCTGCGGAACCCCAAAAATTTCTCTGCGGGGATCCTCCAACCAGCTGCAAACCCATCAGTGCTGCATCCAGCCACAGGTCTCCTCCTGCCTCCTGGAGCCAGCCTTGCCCCCTGAGGAGAGCCACCACAGTGCTCGCAAAGCATCCTTCATCCACCCTGGATAAAGGACATCTGAACCCCAAAAATAGCCAAAAGAAGAAGCACCCCATCACCACCCTTCAGCCTCCAAACACCCTCTCAGCCAACCAATGGCTACAGGGACTACCACAGAAACCCACCACATAGCCAGCACCAACCCCAAAGCCCCTTCGAGGAGGAGGAAGGGCAGGCGGAGCCACACACCCCCCCACTCCGTGCCGTACAGGGATGGATGATGAGCAGTGGGACGGGGCTGTGGGAGTATCCCAGCACGCCCCACTCTCGCTAAGGACCACAGGGCAGCCTGAGCCCAGCGTGCAGCAGGAACCCTGCCTGGGTAAGGTGGGAGGATGCGCTCGCTGACAGAGCCAGCCTGTACCATGGGGGTGGTTTGCAGAGCAGCCCCTGCCTGCCGGACCCAGCCAGGGCCCCTTGGACAGAGAGCAAGATATGGGGGTTCAGATCCCACTCTCATGCCCCCCACACTGGGTGAGCTTGGTCAGCTGGCAACCCTGCTGCAACTCTGTTTCCCCTTCCCCAGGCCGTTGCAGATAAGCACAATGGAGGCGAGGGTAACACCAGGACAGGCACCATCCCCAGCCATCCACCTGCCCCTCTAGCTTCAGGGTCCCACGGGGTCACCCCCACCCTGTCAGGCACCTCCCCAGACCATATGGGTGCCCCACACTGCAGCCAAAGCTGCTGGAGAAAGGTCATCCATCGCCACCGAGACCGGCTGCGGCCGGCGGAGACACGTCGCGGGGGGGACCCACCGTTTGGGAGGCGATCCCAATCCCGTTGGCCCGGGCTGCGGCGCCGGTTTGCGGGGAGCCTTCACCGAGCGGTGGGGACGGGCAGTGGCAGGGACAAGGAGCAGTGGCTGATCCCACCCTGGCGCGGGTCCCCGTGCCAGCCTCACCCCCCTCCGCCCCCGGCCGCCGCTCGCTCACGCCTGGTGGTGCCAAAAATGTGGCGTTGCAATTACCTGACCAAATAAGGCAAGAACAATCATAAACAGAGACCCCCCTCGCACAGCCAAGTGCCGGGGTCCCCAGCCAGGACAGGCTGGAGAAGAGGAAAAGTGCCTACAGAGAGGGAGGAAGACAGGAAGAGGGTAGCCTTCTGCCTGCGGTTTCACCCTCCGGCAGTCCCAGCCCACCCCCAAACCCGGGCAGTGTTTGCAAATCCAAGGTGCCCTTGTTCACCATCGCCACCCTCACTGCAGGAAGGACAACCCAGCCAGCACAGGAGGGACATCCACAGCACCAACACCCGCCGAGACCCACGGGAGGGTATGGAGAAGAGCCCTGGGGTACCTCTGCAGCCCTGCAAGGGGCTGGGAGTGCTGTGGCTCTGCCCCAGCGGCCAGAGGGAAACACATGTGCGCCAAAGCACTCGGGCCTCTGCAAGCAGGAGACGGCTGCCAGCCAGTCCTGCCAGCTCAGGGCAGGGGCAGAGCCATGGTCTGAGCTCACGGTGGGGACACAAATCCAGTCCCCTCCCCTCGGGGCCGGACCCACAGCCCCCCAGCTCCCCACCATATAGCTGAGCCTGCGTGTCACGAGTTGCCTGTTTAGTGCCCCGTGCCAAGGCAGGCACCCATGCCAGCTCTGCACAGCCACTCCACGTCCAGCCCCACATCCCCAGCGTGGGCAGGAACCCTCTCACCTGCCCTGGGCACCCAAAGCCCCAACTCTCCCCAGCGAGCTCAGCCACCCACAGCTCCCACTCGGAGCAGCTGGTGACCTTCAGAGACATCAGGGACCTCAGCTGTCCCCAATCCAGAGACACCTGTCCAGACCAGGCCAGGAAAGCTCAGGCATCTGCTCGGCCACAGGTGGCTTCACTGCCAGGATGGGGGCCCACCACCCTTCGACATACAAGTCCTGCCTGTTTCTGCCAAGTGGACGAGAGCGGCCAACTCACTGCATCCAAACGGGTGCTCAAGGGACTTTTTCCCAGCTCCAGGCAATTGTGCGGACCCTACAGGGCCAGTGAGGTGTCTGCCTCTCCCAGAAGAAACTGAGGCACAGCTACATGCCACCACACTTGCACCATGATAAAGGAGCTGGCAGACCTAACGGCCCCCCCATTAGGTTCTGCTCCCAACAGACTTGGGGTTTGGGTTTTCTGAAGCTCTGAGATGTGAACCAGGGCTGGACCCTGCTCTGTGCAAATGGGGCTTTGAGAGCAAAAGTGCCAAAAAAAAAGAGCCTGAGCTACCTGGCATCATGTCAGGAGGGAAAGTCCACAAGATCTTTTCCATGCCACGGCCACACTCCTCCCGGCAGCAGCTGCCTGTCCCCAGCTCTGCTGCCTGCCAGCCACCCTCTCCCCTGGGGTGGGTGGGATTCCCATGGCCCACCGACCACCCCATAAGCCCTAACCTTTCTCCAGGTGCTTGCCAGGCAGGGGTGGCTCCACCCAGGTGCCCTCTGCGCTGTCCTCGCGCTGGATGTTGAAGTTCTCGTAGGAGTCCCACCGGATAAGCGGGTCAGACGTGTTGTAATCCACAGAAACGCTAGGACCGTTCTCCAGGTGCTCCATGCCTGGGAGGAGGCAGGACAGTCAGCTGGGGTGATGATGGATCGTGGGTGGGATAGAGGGAGGAGATGGAGAGAAGGTGCAGGCAAGAGAAAGAGGGCAGGAGCCGTAGGGCAAGGCAGAAGAGTCACATAGGAACAGGGGCATCAAGAGGGATGGATGGGCATGGGAGGTACATCAAGACTCACAAACAAGGTGTACAGGGCTGCCCAGGGTTTTTGGGGATTGCCTAGGGACAGGCAGATGGACTGACAGTGAGTGTGCCTAGGGCAGTACTTTTTGGGGTGGGGGATCCTCTGTTCCCAAGTGCCCCCTCCCTCTCTCCCAGGCCAGCAAGTGCTGCAGAGAGCAGCCTCCCAGGGAAGGGAGCGAGGGCGACAGGACACCCATGGGTGCTCCTAGATCAGCATCACTGCCTGGACCCCTCACCACATCCTGGTGACAAAGGGACTGCAAACAGGGCAGGGGGAGGTTGCAAGGGAGGCAGCAGAGGATAAAGCTCGGGGGCAGGAAAGGAGCCAATATCCAACTCCAAACCCCCACAGCAGTGAGCCAGCCATACCTTGGATCTTCTCAGGGCCATAGGAGAACACGAACTCCACCTTCCCGTACTCAGGGAAGCGGTCATCTGGAAGGGAGAGAGCAGAGCAAAGGGACCATCTCCATCCATCCCTCCAACAGCACCCAGACAGCCACCCTAAACATGCCCAGAGCATGGGGCACCCACCCTGGCCAGCGCAAGGCCAGGAGCTGGTAGGGGATATCCCGGCATGGCGCAGCGCACCTCAGCCACCAAACAACCCCAAGGCAGCCCCCCTGCATCGGTACCAGATTTGTACAACGAAAGGGGTGACACTGCCACCAGTCCGCGAGTAGCACCACACCCTGTGGATGGAGCAGGAGTGCCCTGCTTCATCAGGGGCGGATTTGGGGTGGGCGCCCAGATGTCCCAGTGATGGGAGTGGTGTCAGAGGTGCAGGAGGAGGGAGTTTGGAGTGGGGAGGTGCCAGGGAGGTTACCTCTGAAGGCCTCATCCAGGTCCTCCTTGCCAAAGACGACATCAAGGTCATGCACGGCGCACGTGTGGAACTGCACACGGAAAATCACGTCGCGGGTCGGGCTGCGAAACTTCTTGTGGTAACACTTCAGCTGCAGAAGGGAGCATGGCTGAACCATGAGGATGAGCCAGCGGGGCTGGGCAAGGGGGAACCGGAGGGTCCCAAGGTACGAGGACCACCAGTCCCCCGGCTAATCCCCAGGCAGGGGGCTGGGCCAAGGCTCCTTACCAAGATATCACCTTTGAGGAGCAAGCCAGGCTCGATGGTGATGCAGATACCCGTCTGGCTGTCTCCTTGGACATTGCTGCAGAGAGGGACAGTAGGAGTACATGAGCTGCGGTGCAGAGTTCCCCCCAGAGCTCCCAGCACCGCCTCCACCAGCCCTTTCCACCAAAACCCAGCCAGGAAAGGAGCAAAGCACAGAGCTGGCCCTCTCGGTGACAAAGGCGGGTCCCATCCCCCACCCCAAGGGGCACCCATTCCCAGAGGGAGGTGGACAGGAGGGCGAAACTGAGGCACAGCATGATGAGGAGCCTAAAAATCCCAGGTGGGAGGGTTTGACCGGGGTCTGCATGCTGGGGCTGCACTATCAGCCATCTGCGCTGCTCCTGCAGGTCGAGTGGAGCATGGGACGCAGGAGGAGAGCTCTCAGGGAAGGCTCTCCTCCCTGCCTCAGTTTCCCTGCTGGAAGCCCTGCCCTCCCTGGGGCACAGGGGGGGCTGCCTTTAGGCAGTGGTGTTGACAGTGGGAGACAAGGGAAGAAGGGAGTTGGATTTCACAGGCAAGATAAACCTGGAGTTTATTAGTGGCATCCCATAAACAGTCTATTAGAAGCTGAAACGCGAGGCTGGGATGGCAGTAAATCTCAGCTGACAGGGATGCCTAGCTGCAGGGAAGGGAGATCCCAGTTCAGGGGGTTGAGATGGGAATACCCTGGAGGCAAGGGGCTCTGATCCTGGGGTTCCCAGGCTGGGATACAGCCCCGGCAGAGCATCCAGGCAGCTGGAGAAATCAGCTCCTGCTTTGCCTTCACCAGTGCCCGCTCCCAAGAGCAGCATCAGAAAATGGTGTCGGGGTAAATCATGGAGACGTTAAAATAGGGGGGAACTCTTTTTTGGGGAGAGAAAGAGGGCTTTTAGGATGTTTCTGGGCAGAAGGAGCAGCTCTTTGGGCAGAGAAAGGAGAAACGCCTCCATCCCCCAGCGAGGTGTCCCCATCCCTGTCCCCGCTCCCTCCAAGGACGCCCAGCCCGAGGCTCTGCGCAGCCCCGGGCTCCCTCTGCTGATGTGCAGAGTCACTACAGCCCTCCCAGCAGAAGGGCCCAGTATGGCCCAGTATAGCCAGTTACCACCTCCAAGGAAAGGGAAGCCCCTTTTTTTGGTTCCCTGGACCACAAACAGACCAAGCACAGGGCACCAGGACCGCTGGGGATTTGACCTTGACCCTCTCCATCTCCCCCCGCTTGCCAAGCCCCCTGCTCTGGGGAGGAGGGAAGCCCCACGGTGAGGAGATAGTTACTAGATCCCCGAAGTGTAGACAGGCTGCATGGCCTGGTAGATTTTCAGGAAGGGCCGACAACCTGGAAGACATCAAGGCAGGGAGAGAAGGCGCACTGCTGTTAGCCGGCAGGGCGGAGGGGCCGGGGCAGGGATTAGTCACGGGGGAGAAATCCAAACAGGGAGGGAGCCAAGGCAAACAGCCACTCCCCGCCCCGGCTGGCCCGCACCGGCCATGGGCAACATCTCGGATGGGCAGAAAGGGATGCTCTGGATGGGGTGGGAAAGGGGGAAAGCCCCTATAGCCCAGTTTGGGTCCTGTAGGACCTGGGGCAAGTGCTGGGCTGGGGATGGAGGTGGCATGATGAGGATGATGGTCTGAGAGAGAGGGACCGCTTCTGGGTACCAGCACCAGGTGTTGTGCTAACCCCAAATCCCAACACCAAACCAGTGCCATCCCTCAAAAAACCATAAGAAAAGTCTCGTCACCCCACAGCTAGGGTTAGTGCCCAGCCCTGGGAGCCCTGCATGGGGGTGAGGGGCAATCCCTGAGGGTACATCTGCAGGAAAAGGGTAGCACCCTGCTACAGTGAACAGTCACGGAGAGGGAATAGTCCCTGAGAAGGAAAGGGAAATTCAAATTGCTGAGGATATTGTGGAAAATATTCCCCATGGACAGCAAGCCTGGCTAGGCAGCATGGCGCGGTGGTATGTGCGTGGGGGCCGGGCTGGGGGGAGGCATACGGGGCACCTACCGCCTTTCGACTCAAAGTTGGGGATGCCGTGCATGATGACATGGTGGAGGAAGAGGGGTTTGTTGTTCATCTTGATGCTGCCAGACAGGAGCCCGCTGAAGTAATGGATGTACCTAGAGGGGGGGACAGGCAGCTCAGGGGCAGGACCCACAGCAGAGCACCTGCCTTGGCTCCCCTGCAGCCAACCACCCTAGCCACAGGGGCAAAACGCATGCCAGGACCCACCTCTTCTGGGATGGCTGTCCCACTGGCACTACCTTGTCCTCATAGAAGCGCTTCATGGCAAACCTGTCCAGAGCCTGGTCAGCACTGCAGAGACAAAAGGGTAGATGAGGTTGAAGGGAAGCATCAGCACCAGCACCCAGGCACCGCTGGGATGGAGGTCCACAGTGGGCCCCAGGGCCACCCCAGGACTGCATGTCTCTCTCACCTGGCTGAGATGTTGCTGTAGTGCATGTAGGCAGCCACTACCACCCCCAGCCGGCCACGGTTCCCCTGCGGGCACACAGCAGAAGGGGTGTCATGGGGCCGGTGGTGCCTGCGAGCACCCAGGCATGGCCCTCCCACACACGGGCACGCACACACCGGTCCCTACACACCTGCACTGACCCAACACGCACACCCCAACCCTTATAGACACACACCAGTGCACATGTATGCCAACACCTACACGCACCCCAAGCCACAAACCACCACATTCCCCGCACCCCTCAGCCTCTGAGACTGCTCAGCCCCATCCTTGCAGC
Organism: Scopus umbretta; assembly: GCA_013400535.1. Taxonomy (NCBI): domain Eukaryota; kingdom Metazoa; phylum Chordata; class Aves; order Pelecaniformes; family Scopidae; genus Scopus; species Scopus umbretta. The sequence goes on from VZTL01026866.1 coordinate 54,980, forward strand.
CCCCCGGCCCACCCCAGACCCCCATCACTGTGCGCCCCGGGGACAGAGTCCGGCCCACCTTGTTGTGCAGCACCACCACGTTGTGTGCCGCTGCGTTGAGCCACGTGTCCATGGCTTTGCAAATGCTGCAGATCTTCTCCAGCGCTGGGGTGTGCAGGTCGGGCCACCCAAAATCCAGCACCTGAATGGTGGTGGGGGACAGCCAGGGGTCACATCTATGCCAGGCTCTGCCCCCTCTGCAGTCCCCAGCCTGCCAGTGTGCAAAGCCCAGGGCACATACCCGGGGGAGCACCACCGTGTTGCCCAGGCATGCCTCTCCCAGCCTTTCCTCCAACCCTGCACCCTACTGCCCAGACCCCTGCCCTGGGCGGGCCATCAGAGTCCCAGATCACAGCCCGCCTCTGGGTCACTCAGCTGCCCAGGGCTCCCTCACGTTCACAGGGATGGGACGATGCCTTAGGGAGGTCTCCAAGAGGCCCCAACAGCCAGGTTTGGGCTGGGGATGGGACAGGGGCTAAGCCAAGACCCCACAAAGTCACTGGGCAGTCCCGGTGCTTTCCTTCACCTGCTCCTCCACCAGCTGGGTAGGATAGAAAGGGTGGCTGTTCCTCCCCCAAACAGCTTGCAGTGGGGAGCTGGTTCTGCCTACAGCCCTGCCCAGAGCCCCAAGCCCCTCTGCTCCCCACAGCTGCAACCCACCTTGGGGTGAAGTTTGCTGATGTCATGTCTCCGCTCAGAGAGGTTGAAAAGCTTCAGGGAAGAGGAAAGACAGAGTGAGGGAACACATTCTTCCCTCGCTGCCACCCCCTACCTCTTCCTCATTTCAAAGCTTCCCCAAATCCCCCCATGAGAGGCTTTCCCAAACACATTAACCCAAGTACACCTTACCATGAGGCAACGCAATGGTCAAAAACTTCCAGGGGCTCCAAAAAGGGACTGGAAAGCTTCAAGGAAAAAAGCCATGCATCCTGGTGCAAAGACCCCCCTCACCAGTCAAGCCCAGCCAGAGGCAAGGATACAGCGTGCATCCCCTGCAGCACCCCATCCCTAGGACCTGAGCACCCCAGTCCCTTCCCCAGCCTGGAGGGGACCCGGACGTGTCCCTCACCACATAGTTGTCCCCATGCTTGGACTTCAGCATGTGGGCCACCTCGCGGAGGTTGCTGCAGAAGCTCTGCTCCTCGGCCGTGCTGGGGTAGGAGACAGCAATGATCCGCTCCGTGATGTACACCAGGTCCAGCTCACAACTGCTCTCCATGGCCGCGGTCAGGCTCATGCTCCTGGGTGAGGGAGGGGACCGCCGTCAGGACATGGCATGGGGAGGGGACACTGTGACACTTCCCCACCCTGCACAGCCCCTGGGGTTAAGCGAGACAGTCTGGGACACGTGGGGACACAACAGGGCTGCCCACAGCCTTTCCTCTGCTCCCAGACCCATCGGGGTGTCTTGGGGACCCCAAGTTTGGGATGGTGGGTCATAACCCCCATGTCTTCTCCATGGTGAGCATCCCCCAGCTGTAGCACATCTGGAGAGGCCAAGTGTTGCAGGGGGAGGTTCAGGCAGGGCAGAGATGGTCACCAGAAGGTGAAACTGAGGCATCTACCTGGACGTTTTGCGGCGTGACTGCCCGCTCCTGGGGGATTTTGTGGCATCCTAAAGAACCAGAGAAGAAATGCGAGTTATTGCCCTGACCCAGCCCGCAGCCAGCACAGGGGTCCTGCTAGAGCTGGGTGTGATGGTGCTGCAGGAACATCCCATCCCTGCCACGCTGCACTGCACGCCATAACACCCCCAAAATATCACGTCTCCCAATCCCACCCGCTGAGCATCCTGGTGGCACCAAATGCCCCAACGGCACCATCGTTCCCCCACCATAGCCACAACCAAAACTCAGCTCTCGCAACCCCAGCACAGCTGGAACCAGCTGCCACGGGCACTGCAGGGCCAGTGCCTTGGCTCAGGGTCCCAGAGGACCTTTGAGGAGTACGCTCTGGGTGGGGGGGCTCAGTCTCGGGCATGTCACGAGTCCCTCCAGTCTCATCCGGGCTCCAGGCACACACCTGGCAAGACAGAGTGGCTTTGGCCCTGCCCGGAGCAGGGGCAGGTTCACTGCCCAAGCAGCAGCGAGGAGACAGCCATGCACAACGGTTTGCTTTGGCCCTGGCTCTGCAGAGCCAAACGCTGGGAGGAAATGTTTGAGCTCTCGGAGCAGGAAACTTCTATTTATGCATGTTCTCCGGCCTCAAGAATTTCATCTGTAGCCGGTTTGCTCAGTGACTTCGTGACCTCAGCCGAAAAACAAAGCACGGTTTCCAAAAAAAACCGCTAAGGAAAAACACACTCACACCTCATTAGTTTTAGTATCTCCAGCTAACAAGCAGGAGTCACTTAAAGGCTCATCTCATGCAGGCAGCACGTTCTGAGCCCCCGGAAGGATCCAGAAACAAGAGATGCAGCCCACAGCTGGCTCCCGGGATGTCCCATTTATCCCTGGAGCTGTGGCATCCTGCAACCAGCATGCCAGAGGTGACAGGACAAGGTGGCAGAGGTTTCCCTGGTGGCCTTTGCCCGCCATCTCCCACCTGGCGCAGTCCCGGGGCTGCTCCTGCAGGCAGACAGCATTCCCCCTCCATCAGCCTTGCATCCCCCTTTCAAGGTCAGGCTGCCTGGCAGAGCAGAGCCGGGCTCAACAGCCCGCGGGTCCCGGAGACAACGGTCTCCCGTCCCAGCCGAAGCTGCTCCAGGAGGCGGCAGCCCCATCTGAACACCCGGGGGTGTGTGGGCAGCAGTGACAGTCCATAACCACGTAGCCCCCACGGTGCTCCAAATCTCCTGCTCACCCCAGAAACCCCCCAGCATCGCTGGGGACAAAGAAGGAGTTAAAATGCAGCCAAAAAAGAGGTAAAACTTTTCCTAGGCAGAGCCAGGATACACTGAGCAAGCTTGAACCTGAGCATGGGCTCGTCCCTGCATCACCCACTGGTGACTGGGATGGCACCCCCACCACAGGTTCTGCTCTGCCCCAAACCTATGTAGCAGCAGATATTTGGGGTCCCCCACCCGCACCCGCCAGCCAGGGGAGCCCCAGAAGTCCCTGTCACCCACCCAGCCGCAGCAGCCTCCCAAACTGCAGCCTTGCCCGACGGAGGAGCCAACACAGGGAAACCGGGACCTGCACCCCTCTCCTGCAGGGAGGAACTGAGGCACAGGAAGGTGAGTAAGGTGGGAATGCCAGAGCCCCTCTCCCTCTCCATACCTTGATGGCAGCAAGACCCTTGCTAATCCATTTCCATGGCATGGCGGCTCTGCTCCCGGCCCCCTCCCGGCCCAGGGGAGCAGTTGCCTGCAGCCAGGGCCCTCCAGCGTCCCCCGCCCTGGCAGGAGACCCCAGCTCTCCCCTGCTCCCCGCCCCGATCTAACTGCAGCCGCGCCGCCGTCTCTGCCGCCAGCCCCTGCACGAGGAAGAGTCAGCCCACGATAAGCTGATAGGAGCGAGCACTCATGTTATTAAACACTCCTGCCCGGCACTGGGCTGGGAGACCCTGCAAAGGTCCCCTCTGGAGCAGAGACCCCAGCCAAGCCAGTATGTCCCAGTCCAGCCCAGCAAAGGGCCAGCTGGTCTCGGCCGCATTGGGTTGAAGAACCCCCTTGCCAGCCCCACTGAGTATCCGTCTCCCAGCCCCAGGCTGGCTCAGCATGTCCCCAGGCTCTGGGTAGCATCCAAAACCTGCAGGTCCCTTCTGCTTTGAAAGGGTGATGCAAGGCACAAGAAAGGCTGCAGAAATACCAGGAAACTTCCCCAAAAGAGAGCAAAGCTGGCAAAGGGGGCTCCTGACTGTCCCACTGGATTTTTCTAGCTGTGGATGCTCTTTCTTCAGTTCAGAGAGGCATTGGAAACATGTCCTGGACAACCAAAGGCATGGGGCAAAGCTGGCTCCCAGGTGAGGAAGGATTTCACCCTCTTCCTCGTGGGAACCACTCTGCCCCCCATCCCCCGGGTCCCAGCCCCGGTGCGCAGGGAGGCCGGAGAGCTGGCTGTGGGCAGGGTGAAGCCGTCCACATTGACTTTGGCAGTGCATTTGTCTACACTGTCTTAGCAATTTCATGTCCACAGATTAAATAACATATCCCCGGCTCTGAGACAGGAAAGCCGGCTTTGCGGCAAAAGCCCCGGCCCCCCTTCTGCTGGGCTCCGCCACCGCCTCTGCCACTGACCCTGGGCACCTCACTTGGCTTTTGGCATAGCCACGATCACCTTGGCTGGCAGGGAAGGAGGGCTGGGGGGTCCCAGGGATGTTGGGAGACCACGGGGGCATCCCGGGCTGAGGGATTTTGGCTGTGGGGGGTGCTTGCGGCAATGGGACAGGCAGAAGTGACCCCCCCGAGAGGGCTCGAGGCAGAGATCAGCCTCCACGAGTGGGAGCACTTACCAGGGCATCTACCTGCTTCGTGATGCTCTCCCCTGGGAATGGCTGCAGGCAGGCAGGCATGAGGAAGGGGAAGGCGAGAAAAAGGCAAGCGAGAGAGGAGAGACAGATTGAGAGAGACACACACGGAGTGGGGACCAGGGTCAAAAGTTCACCACTGGCTATTTCTGGTCCTTCCTAGGAAATGCACCGCAGTCCCATTTCCTTCCCCGCCCGCCAACGTGTCCGCTCTTCCTAAAGGTCGTGAATCCCTCGAAACCCAAGCACGGAGCTGGGGCAATGCTTGGGTACCGAGGGCTTTGCCATCCTGCCTCCCAGCAGCTGGCCCCCGCGCTGGACTGCTGTCGTGGATGGAGAGCGCTTGGCCGAACCCTGCACCCACTCCACGGCAGGCACCCAGTGCCCCTCACACCTCTGGGTTCCCATCCAGATCCTCCATGGTCAGATCCCATAGCCAGGAGGTAAACAACGGGGCGAGCCCGGCACAGCCCCACACCCAGCCTGGCTGCCAGCCACCGGCAGGCCCAGATCCCCAAGATAAACCCAGCCCCATGGGGCTGGCGAAGGACCCCGGCGGGAGCAGAGTGGGGGTCCGAGATGCTCAAAACAGGGGCAAATTTGGTGACACACCACTGGAGTCCGTGGAGACCTCTGAAATGGGCCTGGGGACAGGAGTTAACTTCCCAGGGTGTGAAAGAGTGTCCAGACCCCAAATACAGGCAGCAAGGGACAGACACCTCTGCCTGGGGACAGCTGGTTGGGGTGCCTGGGGGTGGCGCAGGAAAGGGACCCAGCTGGGTGGTGTATGGCAGTCTGGGGACCACAGGGACGGAGGGGACCCCCAAGACCAGGCAGCTCCAATTCTGTCAGCTGGGCCGGGGCTGCCGTTTCCAGCCATGGGACACAGCAAACCCCTTTCAATTTCCTCCTGAAGCCACAGTAACGGTCCCAGCTCAAAGCCAACATGTTTTTGCTGGCGATAAGTGCCCAAGGAGGCTGGCAGGGGCGGGGGGGTGCACGCAGAGATTAAACCCAGGGCAGATAACCACCGCGGGGCCCTGGTGCGGGCAACACGCTCTGCTCCCAGCCCATCCCTTCGGACGCTTGGGCTCATGAGCTCGCAACAGGCCATCCCCTAAACCTACCTTTTGGACGAGACCCTTGCCCAGCTACGGGGTGCCCAGCCCAGGGTCCCACGTGGGGCACGGCCACCCCGGCACTGCCAGGCTGCTGAGCCTGGAGCTGAAACACTGCCAGGGCCTCCTCTCCCCGGCGCGTGCCCCAGCAAGCCTTGGCACATGTCCGGAGCAAGAAGGAAGGGCGGCCGCGCCAGCCCCAGGCAATGCCAGCCTCTCCGCCGCCACGTGCCCGCTCTGCCTGCCGCCACGGGCACGGCCAGGCTGGGGACAGGGCAGGGGGCTGCTCTGCCAGCAAGACGCTGCCTGGTGGGCACCGCCGTGCCACGCTTCCCAAACCTCTGTCCCAGGCACAGTCCTGCTCCTGGCACCTTCCAGGTGCTCTGCCATCCCCAGAGCCCTGCCGTGGCCCAGAGCAGATTGGCAAGGGAGCACGGCTGCCCGCCCAGCGCCCCCGCTCCGGTCCTCCCTGGGACGGGGTGGACGGAGACGAGGAGCCCAGCTGTTGTCCCGGTGTCAGGGGAGGACAGGGTGGGAAGGGCTGTGCGTCGCCCTGGCCCCGGCTGCTCATTAAAGGTCCCCAGGAGGGACAAAAGAAGGGGGTGACAATAGCAAGGGCTGCAAAAGCACGGCCTTGGGCGCTCGGAGCCAAAGGCACATATGGTAGAGCCATCTCCGGGTGTGCAAGAAACGGCTCCAGCTCTGGCCAGGGAGGGGAGACCTTTGGCGCTGGGGGACCCCAGAGCCCAGGCTGGTCATGTCCTATCTGCCTGCCCCTCCTACAATGCCGCAAGCCCCTCTTCTCCCAAAGCTCCAGAAGTCCCGTGATGGCTGGGCTGCCCCAACTCGTGCTGCTCAGACATGGGATGCCCTGCAGCCAGCAATGCTGGGGGGCACAACACCGAAATGGGGGGGTGCCATTACCCCCAGCACAGGACCCCTGTGGTTTTGGGGGTGGGGGCTCACACCCTGAAGCTCCCAGGCAGAGAAAGCCCCATGCCCAGTGCAGAACAGGGTGACCTGTTCCACCCAATGTCCCCAGAGCCCTGCCTGCCACCCACGGCTCACGGAGGGCTCACTTACCGGCTCATAGTTGACAGTGGGGGAGCAAGGGGTCACAGCCTGCAAAGAAGCAGAAAGAGGACCAGGATTAGTCGCTGCAGCCCCCAGCCCAGCATGGGGCATGGGAAGGAGCCGGGCTGCAGCATCCACCCCCTGCCCCCAGCAAACCCAGCGCCCACCCAAGAGCGTGACAGAGGCACCCGTGGCCCCGCTGCCCCGAGCAGGCGCACAGGCAGCATCCCGAGGACAAGGCTGGGCTCCCTGGTAACGCGAGCAGGCTCGGAGCCATGGCGGTGGTGCCATTGGTCCTGGACCAGGGAGCCCAGGCAGCCCCAGCCCCAGGCGGGCACAGCAGGGCACGGCGTACACGGGGCGGCTGCCTGATGCCAAGAGCCGCTCCTGGAACAAACCCCAGCCCGGCCTCGTGAGCCTCCTGAAGCCGCCAGCTGAACAGCCCGGCTATTGTTACCTTAATTACCAGCGGCAATTACTGACAATTAACCTTGGGTTTTGTGTGCACCCCAGTCAGGCCGGGAAGCAGCAGCACGCCAGGGTACAGGGTGGGAGAGGCAGCGCCTTGTTTGTTGGTGCCGGGGGCAGTGGGAACAGCCACTCCAGCCCCGCTTGGCCTCCCAGCGGCAGCGGGAGGGTGTGATTCAGGGCACCTCGTCCTCTCCACCCCCCCGCAGCGTGCCCCCAGGAACAGTGACCCCCAGCCAGTCATCCCCTGCCCCATCCCAGCATTGAGCCAACGTGCCAAACACCACTCAGGGGCTGGTCCCCCACCATGGTAGCACAAGGGACCCCCTGCACCCTGCTCAGCCTCCCCAGCCCTGGGCCATAAAACCAGGATTTGACCCAAGCACCCCAAACAGAGCACCCGGATCCTGCCCCATCCTGGTCCCCCGCAGGGCAATGCCCAGCCCTTGCCCCCTCCCCGGCCACCAGCCCGTTCCCATCCTGCTTCCCTGTTTTCTTCTGGGGTTCCTCCTCCTCCCGCTCCCTTCCCCTGCGCATTATTATTATGATTTTATTCTAATGCAGAAACGCTTCCATAAAAGGCCCCTTTCCCTGCCCCGCGGTGCTGGCCCCGCGCCAGCCTCCCTGGAATGTTCTCCGGCAGCGAGCCTCCGCGGACGGGGCCGGCAAGGGCCGCCCTGCGTCCCGCACCATGCCCCGCACACTGCCGCGCTCTTCCCCGCCAGGATGCTCAACTGAGGGCCCCCGGCCCCCACCCAGCCCCAGCTCCCGAGGCCGGTGATGGGGCGAGATGCGCAGCTCCTCCCCGCGTTGGGACACGGCAGTCCCACAGACAGGTAGGGTCCATGCCCATCCCTCCTCTGCTGTCGGCATCAGGAGGCTTGCAGGCTACAAATGCTCCTCCGGCTGGAGAAGGGAGAAAACTGGGGTGCCCATGGTTGTATTCCCCTGCCCTAGCGGATTCTCTGATGTCTAATATGGGCTGGTGCTCACCCAGCACTACTCTTCCCATCGACAGGAGACACCAATCCAGGCTGTAAGGCACTCCCTCATCCCAGAAAAGCAGTTNGCCCGCAAGCCAACGCTTTGAGACTCGGGTTTTGCCAAGCAGCAAAATCAGTTTCCCAGCGAACGAGGCCCCACAGCCACGAATGCTGTGGACTCTCTGCTGTCTTGTAAAGGGTTGGGCACACCCTGCAGCCTTCCCCTGGAGAGCAGCGATGGGAGCAGTGATGGGCTCGCTCACTCACAGCCAGCTGTCACCATACCTAGAGAAACTCGATACCCTCAAGATGTCCAAGCCCAGAAGTAAACACCTGGCCAGCAAACCCCTGGCAGCCCCTGGCCACACTGCCCCAGGGCAGAGCAGCCCACGGGAGCCCTCCGCCACCAAACCCCACCAGCTGCAGCTCAGAGACCAGCCTCTGCATGCTGGATCCTCGCCGGGACTTCGGCACCGGTTCATAAGCACTGAGCATGGCTGGAGGGGTGTGGACGTCCACCACGTACCCAGTGATGGGACACCCCAGAGCTTTCTCCATGCTGCAACCACCGCTCGCATCTCCCTTCCTCCCCAGTCCTTCCTCCCCTCCTCCCTCATCAAAATAACCGCTGCTGCCACATGATGCCAGCGGAGCTGGGGGAAGACAAACCTCCACGGAGGGGCCCTGCGATTCGGGAGCAGGCTGGGTCAGTGCAGCACTGGGCACAGGGCGGGCTGGGGGAGCACAGTGGTCCCCCCGGCCAGGCTGCCGGAGCCGGGCGAGCACTGGCCCACAGCCCACAGCACGGCCCACCCAGCTGCCGGTGGGTGATGCAGGCCCATCTCTGACGCATATCCCTTCCTTTGGGTGGCGGTTTTTGTTTTTCCCTTCCCCAGGAGCTCCGATAAACATTCCCGAGCTGGCCGATATCCGGGCCAGTGCTGACCCTTGCGATGCCGGGAGCAGCACCAGCCATCCTGGTCCTCACCTGGACCCTGGCATGCGAGAGCCACTTCCCACAGCCAGGCACCAAGACACAGGCAAGCCAGCCTGGCTGGTGCGGTCAGAGCCAAAAGGGACTGCCCCAGCATCCCGGACCCCCCTGCCACAGCAAGCCAGCATCAGGCAGGCACAGCCCTCTTGGGCCCCTACCCAGAAAGCATGTGGACCCCAAAAAAGGGGAGCAAGGCACCCTACTCCCTCCAGCCCCCAGGAAGGGGGTCCCCTGCCCAAACCAGCCTGTGGGCTGGAAACACGGTTGCCAAAGAGGACGGTGACTCAGTGGCCAGATCAGCATCCCACGGGACGACGCTGGGGTGGCACCAACGCCAGCTCAGCCACGTCACCCCTTGGGGAACCTCATGGGGTCCCACGTCACCCCATGGGGGACCTCTTCCTCCCTAGCAAGGTCGCCTGAGCTTTGTGCCACCCACGCCCCAGCTGGGCTGCACCTCACCTCCCCATGTACTCTACAGCCCTCTGCTCTCCCCAAGACTCTGCCCCAGGCAAGGGGGAGTCCCAGGGACAGCCCAGGCCACAGCAACCCCCCAGCCGGCCCCAGAGCCCTTCCCCTGCTCTCCAGCCCCTTCGGCCCCACCGCAGCCGCCGAGCCCGGCCAAACCCCCTCATTGCAGCAGTGTGGGGCAGAGTGGAAGCCCGCTCTGGCACCCCACAGCAGAAGGCACTTTAAGGGGACACGCTGTGACCACCAAGTTGGGGATGTCAGGGAAGGCTTCCTCCTCTCCAGCACACCTGATCCCCCCTTCCCAGTGGGACCAGCCAGCCGATCCTTCCCCCCGCCAGCCGTAAGGGACTGCAGAGTCTGGGCTCAGAGAGTGCCCCTGCGGCCAACCCCTGCCCTGCACAGGGGTCAGGTCCCCCCTGCCCACACCACATGCTGCCTGCTCCTGCCCTCACATTTCTCACAGCTTTGGCAAATCTCCTGTTTATGCAACAAGTCCCCGGCGGGAGGACGGCATGTTTCCATCCGCGCCCGCTCCCCCCTCACCCCAGGGCTCCACCCTGCCCCGCACAGCCCCGGCGTGCAAGGCACAGGGCAGCAGCGCGGAGCCCTGGCCCCCCTGGCATGGGGGTTCTGGAGAGGGATCAGCACCCCGGCACCCACATGGCCCCTCTCTGCCCCCACCAGTGCTCGGGGGCTCTGCTACTTTTGGAGTTTCTCCCCTCAGATGGGGGTAACCAGCGGCTGTGCCGAAAGGCCAGGGAGCTGCTTGGCCAGCAGTTCAGAGTGAGTCAGGCTGGGCTGACGTTGGGGCACGGAGGTCTTGCCGCTCCCAGGCTTCCTTCTGACCATCCCTGGCCCGCCCCACAGCCGGGCCAGGGACTGTCACCGTGCTGTCTCCTCCGTGCTGGGATGCCCAGCAGCACCCATGCCAGGGCAGAGGCCACCGGGCTGTCCTGCCGCTGCATTGCTCAAGAGATGCTGATGGTACCTGGGGAGGGTACCTCACAGCAAAGAGCCACCACCATGCCAGAGATGTCCCCCAAGCTGGGACGGACCCCATCCTCTCTGTCTCTCCCCCATCACGTCCCCTGGGAGCCGCCCCATGGCCCATCCCCGCCAGGAAGGCGGCAGCAAGGCCAGGACAGGGGTCACCCAGTGCACCCCGCCCTGCAGATCGGGGCTGAGATACCACAGGGGACACCAGCCGCTCCGCCCCGCAGCGGCTCCAGGGGCCATCACCAGCAGCACCCCACCGCACCCCGGGACCCACAGCACGGCCAGGAGAACGATGGCCCCCAGCAGCCCGCGGCTGGCCACGCCAGCAGCCCCGGCATGGGGAGAAGGGATGGGATGGGGAAGGCAACACACAGGGAAGGTCCAAAGGGTTGCGATGGAGGCAGCAGCACTAAAATAGCCCTGGTTTCAACCCAAATAAGGGCAAGTCCCTGCTCCAGGGCGGTTTGAGCAATCGGCCCCAGGGTTGCCAAGTGCCGACTAGGGGAAGGGGGAGAAGGTAGTGTCCCCGGACCTGTTTGGGAGAAAAAGGGAGTTTTGGGGGTCAGGAGGGGAACAGAGGTGCCTCCGCACGCCCAGGACAGGGGCTGGCCCCGCTCTGCCAGCGGGCGCTGGCTCAGCACGGGGCCAGCGGCAGGCAGGGATGTGCCGTGCTCCAGCACCTAAAAAGGCAACATCTGCAGGCAGCGGGCCTGGATCCGGCCCCACGGGCCAGCGCCCGCCTGGCACCGGCCCCGCGGCCCCAGCCATGCCCTGCTGCCAGCAGCCACCCGTGGGTGCCGCCACCCCTCCGCAGGGACAGCGCTCACCCCGGCCCACCGGGGCCCCACTGCCAGCCTGCCCCGGGCAGGGCACGGGGGTCCCGGCCCCCATCACACCCAGACACACACACACACACACCCCCCCCGGCCCCAAACCGGCCACCGGGATTGGCCAGGGAGCAGCTCCTGCAGCAGGGATTGCCCAGGAGCAAGGTCACACTGGGATTGGCTGGGACACGCTCTGCTGCAGAGGGCTTCACCAGGATTGGTCCATGCAGAGGTTCTGACATGGGATTGGACAGTGCATGGATTCTTACATGGGATTGGGCAGCAACTGGATTCTCACCTGGGATTGGTCAGTGCCCGGATTCTCACCTGAGATTGGTCAGTGCATGGATTCTCACACAAGATTGGCCAGCACATGGATTATTAGATGGGATTAGTCAGTGCATAGATTCTCACACGGGATTGGTCAATAAATGGATTCTGACATGGGATTGGCCAGAGCACTGATTCTCAGGCAGGATTGGTCAGAGCAGTGATTCCAGCACAGGATTGGTCAGTGCACGGATTCTCACATGGAACTGGTCAACAAATGGATTCTGACATGGGATTGGTCAGAGTAGGGGTACTCATGAGGGACTGGCCAGCACACGGACCCATCAGCCCGCGGGTTGGCTGCCTGGGCCCCATCGTGAGGCCTGTGTGGGGCCCTGCCCCACAGATCCCCCCCTGCCCCACAGATCCCCCCTGCCCCACTGCTGGAGCACCGGGCAAGCCCCATCCCCAGGCACAAAGACCCCACCGCAGGCTTTGGGCTGCCCCATGGCATCAGGGGCACCTGCCAGTGCCCTTGGGGGTGTGACCCGCCTCGAGGGGTGGCCAAGGTGCCAAAATCAGTTCTGGCTGCCCCAGGAGGTCTGTGCCCCCCAGCACCGAGCCTGGGGGCTCCCCTCACGGGGGAAAGCCCCAAGCAGATGGGGACTGGGGTCAGTGCTGTGTCCCCACCCCACGGGACGCGGATGGAACCAAACGTGCTGCCGTGAAACTGAACAGCACCCGCCAAAACTGGTGTCCCCCATCTACGGTGTTGGGGGCTGTGGGAACAGGAGGGGGAAGTAAACATGGAACCACCACCCCCTGCCCGGGGGCTGCGCCACGGGGCTGCTTTTCTCCCTGCGCCCCGACAGCCAGCGGGGCGGCTCCGGTGCTGATTGAGGGCTGCCGGCACCGCGACGGGATGCCCCAGGGATGAGCGGCACGAGGCCGGGCACGGGACAGGACGGTGGCAAAGCAAGCAGGAAGGTGGCCCGGGGCAGGGCACAGCTCTGCTCTGGCAGCCCCCCCCGAACAAGTCAGGGTGCAAACGGACTCCTCGGCTCGAGACCCCAAAAGGGGGACACAGAGGGGCACAGCCCCAAGGCGCAGCGCCCTGCCAGCGGGACTGCCACTGGAGAGGCTTCGTCAGAGAGGGCACGGGCCCGGGGCTCGTCTTCTCCCCACCCGCTTTCCCCGGGGGTGTCACCCCCAGGGACGGCTTCAGACCCCAGGCAGGACACACACAGCGCTCCCAGTGCCACCACGCTGTAGGGACAAGGGGTGCCCCCTTGGGCACCCCCCAGCACCCCCAAACTCCTCACGCAGCAGATGCCACCCCAGCACCCTCCCCATGAGGACCC
>VZTL01026866.1:85962-100014 GCA_013400535.1 Scopus umbretta
CGCAGCCCACCCTGCACCCCCCCCCGCCCCTGCCTCAGTTTCCCTACGGCACCCCCTGTCCACCCCAAGCCCTAAACTGCAGTGCCTGCACAAGGGGGGGCTTCCCTGCCCCTCTGCCACCACCCTGGCACCCCACCAAGCCTCTCCCCGGGAGCCTGAGGACACATTCAGGGACCCCCCACCCAGCCCCACCACCACCAGCGGGGTCCCCTCTCCGACAGGGTGCCCAGCTGATGCACCGTGCTGCGGGCACAGCATTACCCAGGGGAACCCCTCACCGCAGGACACCCCGACACAGCCCCAGGCACCCCCACCCTGCCACGGAGCTTGCCCAGGGCGGGGGACAGGGTCCACCCCATCCTGCAGCTGCACCGGGGACCCCACACCCCCCTGCACCCATCAGGCTGGTGCCAGGGTGGGCTGGCAGCAGCACCCCTCAATGCCACCATGATGCCGCGGTGATGCTGGGCAAGGACCTGTCCCTGCGGGGTGGCTGCCAGTGCCAAGCACGGGCAGCGGCCACGCCAGTCCTGGGCACTAATTGCATTTGCTTCAGGAAGGCTCCTAATGAGTGGCAGCGCCAGGGAGGAGCACAGGGGGCAGGGAGTTTGGGGGGGGGTGCCGCACACTTCATGGCTGTCCCCCACAGCCCTGCCTGGTACCCTGTGGCTGGCAGAGGGCTGGCAGGCAGGGGGTGCCAGGGTACAGCCCCCCGACCCGAGCGCCAAGGAGGTGACATCACCGCTGGCTCCACCGTCCCCCACCCGCATTTAATTAGCAGATGGCCCCCGCACCCCAGACCCCCCCGCCGGGCAGCGCCAGGCCTGTGCGGGGCCATTAGCTTTATTGGCTGTGCTGAACGAGGGCCAGGCCTCATTAATTGAATTGCACCCGCGCCAAGGTTAGGCAGGCGTCTCCTCCCCCGCTGCCCCAGCCCCCTGGCACCCTTTCCCTCGCCCTTGGCTGGGGCAGGGGACCCTGCTGCCGGGGCAGGGCCATGGACCCCCACGGGTGTCGGGGTCCTGCCTGCGGGGTGCCTGGCACAGGGTGGGCAGCGCTGGCAGGCGGATGCAAGCACGGGCACACACACATGCGTGCATGCACACACGGGTGCCCTCTCAGCCCCGCACCCACGCCTGCCACACAGGCTTGCATCTACACATGCGACCGCATAGCAGTGCACGCACAGCCTGCACACGCGTGCAATCACACACACACCTGCACGTGCGTGCACACACATATGCATCCCCCCCAGCCCAGGGCGGTGATGCTCCACCATTTCCTCAACACCCTGTCTGTCCCCCACATCCAGTGTGGGGTGTTGTGCTCCATGCCCACAGGGCCACCCGCTATGGGGTAGAACAGGGCAAGGGGGTGCCAGCGAGGCTGGGGGTCATGCTGAGCACTGCCACCAGCTCCCCCGTGCCCCCCAGCCATTCAGGGGCCCCCCACGGCTCAACAACCCCCCCCCACCCCCACCCCCAGGAGCCAGGAGGGTGCAGGGAGGCCGTGGCTCCGCTCGATATTACTTCCTACTTTCACTTTGGTGCCGAGCTGAGGCCTGGCCCGGGGGGGCGGCGGGTGCCCCCCAGGCCCACCCCGGATGGCACAGGTAGGGGCAGAGGGTGCTGCAAGCTGGGGGCATCCGCCAAGCCGGGTGCTGGTGGGGAGCGGGATGGCAGCGGGTCCCCATGCCTGGCACTGGGGGGATGAGCTGGCATTGCCACCAGCCCCCCGCCAGGGGATTTAGCCCCCACCCCAGAAGGACCCCTCAGGGCAGAGCTGGCACGGCAGCGGGGGACAGGCACGGTGGCCAAGGGGCACCGCCAGAGCAGGGGCCCCCCAGGCACAGATAGCAAAGGGGGGGCGGGCCTTGCCTAGGGTGCCCTGGAAGAGTTTGTACCCCGGCTCTGGGTACAGCCCCCATGTGGGGTCAGATGCCCGGGGGCTGCTGTGAGCCTTGCAGGGGTGGGCTGCAGCCCCAGGGGGGGTCTCTGTGCCCAGGGGCTCTTGCCCCTGGGGGCTGTTGTGCATGGGAGGGGGGTTCTGTGCCAGGGGCTGCTGCTGCCCCAGGGGTGCTTTGGCTGCTGCTAGCTGGGTATGGGTCCTGGACACCCTCTCCAAAAACTGCAGGCGAATCCCTCAAAGCATTCCCAAGCCCCGTTCCCATGGGAAGGCATCAGGGTCCCCTCCCAGTCCTGGCATTGTCCTTCCCCCCCTCCACAGGGGCTGCACGGGGCGACCTGCTTCGCTGACCCCCTCCCCAAAACTGACATCCCCCAAACCAGGGAGCCGGGTGCCAGGGGGCCAAGCTGCGATGCCTGATGTGGTGTGGTGTGGGCAGGGGGTGGTTCCTGCAGCCCCCCCAACATCCCACACTTCCTCCTGGCCAAGGTACAAAAGGAGAAGCAGACGGGCAGAGCGTGGGCACGGGAACAAGCCAGCATCCCCCCAACACCCAGCGAGCGCCTCAGGGCACCCCACGGCTCTCTGCCAACAGGTAAGGGGCTTTTCTTCCCCAGGGGAAACTGAGGCACGGGCAGGGTGGGAAAGCAGGAAGACGGCTTGTTCAAGGTCATCCAAGGGCTCCAGGACAGGAACCCAGGCGTCTGGAGTCCCATGTCCTGCCCTGCCATCCGCGCCACCCTGCTGCAGCAGGGAGCACAGGGCACTCGTGCAAGCTTGGGCACGCTTGGGCACACGCACCCCTGTGAGCAGGCCCACACAGCCTGCTGTGCACACCCCCGTGCTCCCCCAGCCCCGTGCCCAGCCACCACCCACGGTGACAAGTCCAGGACCTGCCACCTCCATGGGCACTGTCCCTCGCCCTGTCCCTGGGGTGTCGTATGCCACACCCCAAAACTTACTCTCTGCACTGTGCCCCCCAGCCCCCCACTCCATGCCCACAACACCCCCAAACCCCACGCCAGCCCTGCGGGCAGCATGCTGTGCCAGGGCGCTCTGCCCAGGGGTGAGCTCAGTTTGGGGGGCTGCATGTCAGGGGCTGTGTGCCCCCTTTCCCCACCCCCTTGGGAGCCCCCCATACTGTTCATAGTGTGCGCTAGGGAAGCGAGAGCAGAAGCAAAAGCAGAGCTTCCCCAGCACCAAACCCACATCCTGAATCCTGGGGGACAGGGACAGGGACGAGGACAGGAACACACTGGGGTGGGGGGACTCAGCGCCTCAAGAGCCCCCCAAGGAATGGGGGCAGAGGCTGGGCACAGTGTGGGGGCAGAGCCCAGGGGCATTTTGGGACAGCACACACGGACAACTAAGGGGGTACAGGATGGGGCACCATTGCCTACCCCATACCCCACGTAGTGGGGGGACATGGGCAGGGAAAGGGGATGCCTGAGCCCACTCCCTCTTACCTTAACAGGAGGCAGCTCCAGGGTGAAGCTGGAGGGGCAGACCCTCTCCTTGGAGCAGAGAGTTCGGGGGTGCCAGGTGAGTGCCAGCCTGCCACCTCTCATCGCTGCTCCTGCCTTTGCAGACCCTCAGGGGACAGCCATGGCGGGAGACGGGGAGCTCAACCGTGTCATCAAGGACCTGCAGAGTAAGTGTGCCAGCCTGTCCCCTGCCAGCATGTCTCCTGCATGGCACATCTCACCCTGGCCATGCCGGGTCCCTCCTTGCACCCAGCCCGTGGGCAGTGGGGGGGTGCCACTGCCGGGGGTGCTCCAGAGCATCCCATTGCCAACGGCACCATTGCTGCCTGCTCCTGTCCTCGCTGCCAGCCCCAGGGGACCAGCAGCGCCCAGCGTACCTGTGCCACTCACTCCCCCCTGCTCCCCTCTTTCATCCCAGGGCAGGTTCCTCTTTCACCCGCTGGCAGAAATCCCCGGGCTGGGAGCTGGGAGGTGGCGAGGAGGGGGGGTGGGATGGGGTAGGATGCCTGCTGCCTGGGTAGGGCTGTGCCAGCTCAGCCCTGCCGTCCCACAGAGACCGTGGCCGAGCTGAACCGCAGCTACCAGGAGCAGAACCTGCCAGTGACGGATGGGAGCCGGGAGTTGCACAGCCTCTGTGCCCAGCTGGAGTTCCTCCTCCAGGTACCGTCGCTCCTCCATCACCGCTGCTCCCTGCCTCAGTTTACCCTGGGGTGCAGCTGAGAGCAGAGGGAACCCCGTGCTGGCTGTTTCAGGGGGTGGGATGATCCCAGCTGGCGTTGTCCAGCCCTGGGCATCCCCAGCCATGCGAGCACCCAAACCAGGCTCACCCGCGTCCGCATGTGTAATTGCACATGCTGCAAAAGGGAAACTGAGGCACAGAGCCAGCAAAGAGGGAACAGCCACAGGACACCGAGACCCACCCTGCTGGGGGAGCGGGCTGGATCCCAGCCCCACAAGGGACAGGCTGGGGGGACAGGGGACACCCCCAAACAAGCAAGCCCAAGATTGTGTCTCTGCCAGTTCGACCTCAAGGAGAAGAGGAGCTTCTTCGGCCAGCGTAAGGACTATTGGGACTTCTTGTGCCAGGGACTGGCGCGGCGCCGGCAGGAACACGAGGGCGTTCGCTTTGTCACCTCCCTGGACAAGGTGGGCATGGGCTGGCGGGGTGCCTGGGGGCTCATACATGCACGCATGCACGCACTTGTGCTTGTTTGTGGGTCCACATGCACTTGTGCACAGGCACACACTCAGCTGGGCACCAAGAATTCACCCACCAGCATTATAAAGGATTTTGTCCCCTCTGGGGTCCCCGCTATCCCCCAGCCCTGGCCCTGGGGACACTCTTCCCCCTACATGGGCTGGGAAGGAAACATGGGGGGGGCAGTCTAACATGGCAGGGCTGGATAACCCCCTCTCCCCCCAGCTGAAGACCCCCGTGGGCAGGGGCCGAGCTTTCCTGCGGTACTGCCTGGTGCACCGGCAGCTGGCAGAGTCCCTGCAGCTCTGCCTCCTCGACCCCGAGAGCCTCCGGTGAGAGCAGGGGGCATGGGGAGGGGATGTTCACGGTGGCACTGGGACACAGCCAGGGTGGGCAACACCCTGCAGCACATGGTGGGTAAGGGTGCTGCAGGTGTGGGTGCCTGGCTGGGGCACAGAGGGGTGCGTGAGCCTGTTTTGTGGTTGCAGCGAGTGGTACTACGCCCGCAGCCCCTTCCTGAGCCCCCAGCACCGGGCAGAGATCCTGGGCAGCCTCTATGAGCTGGATGGCGTCACCTTCCACCTGGCCCTGTGCAGGGCTGACCTGGACATCGCCTGGCCCATGTTCTCCGAGTGAGCCTGGGGATGTGGGGAACAGCTGGGGCATTGGGGGCATCAGGGTTGCCAGGGGCAGCAGGGGCACCTGGGGCTCAGCATCATAGAGCAGCGCACAGGCATCCCCCTGTCACCCTGGACCCCGCACAGTGCCCCAGCTGCGCCAGCCCTCCCTAGGTGGCCCCAGGCTGGCACAGACACCCGCACCAGCATGCATGCCATGCCCATACCCGCAAACATGCCACATGTGCGTGCACACATGCACGCTGCTATCCTCTGCCAAGCACATGCCCAGGCATGGGTCTGCTGCAACACCGTGCCACTGTGGCATCTGAGACACAGGGACACACACATGGGCATGCACACCCTTGCCCCAGGCACGCTTGCAGGGGGGCACTTGTGGATGCAGCTGCTCTGGCGCACTCACGCCTGCTCTGCTGCTTGCACACTCACGTGCACACACTGCCACAAGGACACACACAGCCCCCAGTTGCCCCCTGCCACCACCATGGGGGTCTCTGGACGCCATCTGCTCTGCAGGTGTCGGGGCAGATATCACTAGCCTTCCTGGTCCCCCGTCACCAGGTGCCACCAGCCCTGCTGCCCTCTCCATCCCCAAAAGCTGACCGTGCCCAGGGAACCCTGTGGGAGTGTGGCAGTGCCTGGCTCACCCTGGGGGTGACCTGGTAGCCCTGAGTCCCGTGTCCCCTCTAGGACACTGGTACGGCCCAGTCCGGTAACCAGGAGCAGCCCAGCAAAGACAGCCCTGCAGGCAGGTGATGCCGACACTGGGGCGCATGGATGGCCCAATGGCATCACCCATCCCACTGCGGCACCCCATGGAGTGCCAGCCTGCCCATGCCCACCCACCTTGGCTGCCCCGCGAGTGGAGGGTGTAGATGTGGAGGAGGAGGACGTGGAGGCGAAGAANGCCGCGGAGGAGCGGGGCGCTCGGCTGGCCGAGGCACTGGCGGAGGTGGCGGCGCTGGCCTCACGCCTGCAGGACTGCGAGGCGGCGCTGGCAGCGGCGGGACGGACGAACGTGCTGGAGGATGCCGGTGCCCTGGACGAAGCGGCCGCCGTGGAGGAGGGGCTGCGGNGACACACACAGCCCCCAGTTGCCCCCTGCCACCACCATGGGGGTCTCTGGACGCCATCTGCTCTGCAGGTGTCGGGGCAGATATCACTAGCCTTCCTGGTCCCCCGTCACCAGGTGCCACCAGCCCTGCTGCCCTCTCCATCCCCAAAAGCTGACCGTGCCCAGGGAACCCTGTGGGAGTGTGGCAGTGCCTGGCTCACCCTGGGGGTGACCTGGTAGCCCTGAGTCCCGTGTCCCCTCTAGGACACTGGTACGGCCCAGTCCGGTAACCAGGAGCAGCCCAGCAAAGACAGCCCTGCAGGCAGGTGATGCCGACACTGGGGCGCATGGATGGCCCAATGGCATCACCCATCCCACTGCGGCACCCCATGGAGTGCCAGCCTGCCCATGCCCACCCACCTTGGCTGCCCCGCGAGTGGAGGGTGTAGATGTGGAGGAGGAGGACGTGGAGGCGAAGAAGGACATAGAAGAGGAGCATGAAGAGGAGATGGAGGAGGAAGACGAGGAGGAAGAGGATGAGAAGGAGAAGGAGAAAGAGAAGGAAGAGGACAAGGTGGAGGTAGATGTGGAGGAGGACGTGGAGGTGAAGAAGGACATGGAAGAGGAGGATGGAGAGGAGATGGAGGGGGAAGACGAGGAGGAAGAGGATGAGGAGGAGGAGAAGGAGAAAGAGGAGGAAGAGGACAAGGTGGAGGTAGATGTGGAGGAGGACGTGGAGGTGAAGAAGGACGTGGAAGAGGAGGATGAAGAGGAGTTGGAGGAGAATGAGAAGGAGATGGAGGACGTGGATGTGGGGGAGCTGGAGGACACACACAGTGCTGGCAAACCCCAGCCCAGTGGTGACGGGGACCCTGGCACGTTCCCACCGCCCGGGACAGGGTGCGTGCCGGGCTCCTTGCTGCCAGTGCCTGGGAAGCTGGGAGGGACAGAGGCGTCCCTGCGGGCACTGGTGTCCCAGCTGCGGGCCGAGCTGGGGCAGCGGGAGGCAGCGTCGCGGGCACTGGCGGCCCAGCTGGTGCGGGAAAGGCGGCGGCACCGGCGGCAGGAGGAGGGCAGCGCCCGCTGGGCCCAGCTGCAGGCGCGCGAGGCCGAGGCGCTGCGGGAGACCAACGCCTTCCTGGGTCGGGCGCTGGTGGCGNCCCGGCACAGCCGCTGGCATGGCCATGGTACGGGCAAGCCCGGAGGGACCCCACGGTGGGGCGGGGTTGCAGGGGGCCAGGGCTGAGCCCCTACTCTCCCGCAGCTCCTGGCCACCCTGGCCACCACGGCGTGGGAGGAGGCTCGGCAGAGCCGGCAGCAGCTCCAGGCCCAGCGGCAGGAGGTGGCGCAGCTGCAGGAGCAGCTCAGCAGGTTGGGCAGGGACCTCTGTTCCCATCACCCCCCAACCCACAGTGGGTTGCCCCCATATCCACCTGCCACAAGGTTTCCCCTGGGACCCCCCATGATGCCCCGCTTGGACCCAGGGGAGCCACACCTGGAGATGGGCAGAGGAGGGAGGGAAGGATTTGGGGAGGGAGGCATCAGTTTGGGGACTGATAGGTAGTTGGAGTGGTGGGTGGGCAGAGGGGTGGAAGAATGAATTTGGGGGGAGTAGATGGATGGTGGGATGGAGAGGTGGGTGGATGGGTGAATTTGGGATGAATAGAGGGATGGAGTGATGAATTTGGGATGGGAAAGTACACAGAGGGTGGGAGGGATGAATTTGGGACAAGTGGATGGAGGAATGGAGGGATGAATTTGGGCTGAGTAGGTGAGAAGGACAGAGGGACTGGTGTAGGGAAGGATGGATGAACAGCTGGGAAATGGATGGGTGGCTGGCCCAACAGATGGCAAGGTGTGGATGGGGAGCCAGCTTGGGGATAGATGAGCAGCGGATAGAGGGGAGGGAGGAGGGAAGGACAGCCAGCTGAGGGACAGGAGGACCATCTCCCCACTGCCCTGTGCCAGGGCCCGGCAGGATGGTGAGCGCTGGGCATCGGCGCTACAGCGGGCACAGCGGGAGGCCCTGGAGCGGGAAGCCACACGCGGTGCCGAGCAAGCACGGCAGCAGGAGCTCATCCGCGACATGAAGGGGCGGCTGCTGGAGCTGCTGCGGTGAGAACCCTGGGGACCCCACCAGTGTGAGGCCATGCACGGTTGGGGGGGCCCAAACCCTTTTGCCCAGAGGAGGGCACCAGAGCCCGGATAAATCCCGCTCAACACCTTGGGAGACCCAGAGGATGCTTGGTTGCCCACCTGGGGTCTGGGGTGCCAGGGCATGCTCCTGGACCCCCACCACCAGGCATGCCTCTGCTGGGGCTGACCTGTCCCCTCCTGCAGGGAGAAGGATGCCCTGTGGCAGAAGACAGAGGGCATCGACACCCCGATTCCCAGCCCGGCGCCCCGCGATGTAGGGCTGTGTGCCCGCTGCCGCAAGGATTTCCGCCTCCTCTCCCGGCGGTACAGCTGCAGGTGGGCTATGGGGGGCACTGGGGGTGGCACTGGGATGGCACGGCTCTCACCACCTGCTCTCTTGGCAGGCTGTGCCAGGGCAAGGTGTGCCACGCGTGCTCCGTGGACGTAGGCAAACAGGGACGCTGCTGCCTGCTTTGCTACCAGCAAAGGCACCCGCAGGCTACATGAGCTGGGACAGCGGCCCTCATGCCATGTCTGGGACACCTCCTGCCCTGGTTGCCTCCTCTCGGACTTACCGGGGACACAGGCGGCCAGGGCCTGCAGGCAGGTCCTGCTGCCCAACATTTCAGGTTCGAGACATGTCTTTGTTGTGGCTGGTCCACGGAGAGGAAAACAATCTGCTTCTGCTACCCCTGTGGCTCCTGTGTCATCTATCGGTTGTCGCTTGATTGACCCCCAGGCTGGGTGCGGGGTGGGGGGATGCCGGTGTCAGGGTGCCTGAGCCCTCCTGGGTGAACCGTCCCCATAAGTGGTGTCCAAGCTGCAGCCAGGCTGAGCCACCATCTGCCTCATCCCGCAGCAGGGAGGCAGAAGCAGGCAGGAGAGACAGCTCTTGGCCAACAGCTCCAGCTTCCTGCCAGGCTGGGAGGAACTGCTTGGGCAAGAGGTTTCCCAGATGCAAAGGTGATGGGCTGTCCCTGCCCGGCCCCCCCGCTGACCCTGCCCAGCCCCAAGTCCCCAGGGCTCCCTGCCTGGCTGTGAGGGGACTCCCATGCCCACCCATGAGCCAGCCCATGGCTGGCACCCACTGATGTCCCCACGGTTAAGGACCCTCAGGAGCCTGGAGCAGAGGTATGGAGGAGCAGTACAGGACCCCCATGGAAAGATGTTTGGGTGCACTGGGGCAGGCACCCTGATGCCTGGCACACAGGGTGGCAGAAGGGGCCCCAGCAGGGCCACAGTCCCCTCTGCAGCCCCTCTGCCCCACACCGGTGTCAGCCCCCATTGCCCAAGCCAGGCGGAAACGTCCTGGTTGTGTAAGGGACAGGTTCCCAGCCCTTTGCACAACGATATCCTGGCACCACAGCGCCGGGGGGGCAGGGGGTGCCCCGGGTGCTGGCACCCTTTGGGCAGAGGTCACAGGGCTGGCTCACTGTCAGAGAGGGCCTGCCCAGGGATTTTGCATTGATTTGCTCCACTGGGGCTCAGATCAGGGTCAGGAAGTCGGTGGCCTCGTGCTCAGGTGGGACAGACACCACACAGAGACCCTGGCACTAGAGAAGTGCCAGGACCTGGCTGGGTGGCTGCAGGAAGGAAAACCTGGGCTTGAGTCCCCTCTGGGGATGCACAGGATGCCAAACCCTCTGCAACAGCCTCTTGGGCAACAGCCCTTACCTGGCCTGGAAGGGGGTTACCCACACCTCGCCGGGCTCAGCTGGCACCACCACTTTGGCACTGAGGTGGTGAGCCCAAGACCCACTGTCCCTGGACATGTGCCCTGGCCCCATCCTGCCATCTACCTCCCCATGGCAAAGAGGAGCCTGACCTGGGTGACAAACCCACCAACTGCTTTATTGCTGGATGGCTGTTGGCCACAAACACCATTCCCACAGTGGTATCGCGGTGTCCCTGAAGTCACAGGCTCTTCCCCAAAGAGCAGGGAGGGTGAGCAGCACTTGGCATCACTCCCCTGGCAATGGGGTCCTACCTCCTCGCCACCCAAGCCCCCTTTCAGCTGGGGTCCAGCATTCAGTGGTGGCCCTGCCCATCCCCGTAGCATCACTGTCTGCATTGCAGGGAGCTGGGCAAGGATGCTGGGGTGCATGCAGTGCTGGGACCTGCTGGGAGCCACAAGGGTTGGGTCCCAGCAGGGCTCAGAGGGTGGTGGAGGTGTTGCCAGAAGTGGAAGCGTAGGAGGTGCGAGCATAGCGGGTCATGGTGTCCTTGCTGATGAACCCGCGCTGTGCCAGGATCTTGAGGAAGCTGTTGCGAAACTTCTGCCCAATGAAGGCATAGATGATGGGGTTGATGCAGCTGTGGGCGAAGCCCAGGACCTGCGTGACAGAGAGGGCCATGTCGATGTGGTTCCTCCGCTCGCAGGTCTCGGCGATGGCCCGTGTCCTCATGAGGGTGTCGCTCACCAATGTGATGTTGTAGGGCAGCCAGCAGATGAGGAAGACCAGCACCACAGCAAAGATGACCTTCATGGCCCGCTGCTTCTGGGCATTCTTGGTCTGCAGAAGGGTGTGGATGGTGACACCGTAGCAGAAGAGCATCACTAAGAGGGGCAGGGCAAAGCCAAAGGTCTGTGGTAGGATCCGCAGCACGACCCGCCACTTGGCCGTGTCCTCGCCGCCAATGCGCTCATAGCACACAGTGCCATTGCTGGGTGAGGGGAAAGCCTCACGAAAGAGCAGCACAGGCAGGGAGAGGAGCACAGAGAAGACCCATATGCCCAAGCAGACAAACTTCACCCAGTGTCTCTTCTCAGTGGCGGCCCGGGTGGCATAGACGATGGCCAGGTAGCGGTCCACGCTGATGCAGGCCAGCAGCAGGATGCCACTGTAGAAGTTGGCCTCCTGCAGCATGGAGATGGCTTTGCACATCACAGTGCCAAAGACCCACTCATGGGCTCTGTAGGCAGCCCAGAGCGGCAGGCTGAGAGCAAAGAGCAGGTCGGCCACGGCCAGGTTGAGCAGGTAGACGTCGGTGACAGAGCGGTTGGTGTGGCTGGAGGTGACCACCAGCACCACCAGCCCATTCCCCACCACACTGAGGATGAAGACAAGGCAGTAGATCACCACCACCAGGTACTTGTTGAGGATGGTGCCGTCGGGCCGGCATGGGGCAGAGGAGATAGCGGTGTCGGGCATGGCCGTGCTATAGTCATAGGTGTAGTTGTACAGGATGTTGGAGAAATCTCCATTGAAGGAGAAGGACTCCATTTTGCCTGTGGAGCACAAAGCAGCATGAGCGTGGGGCGGGAGGGTGGTGTGGGCCAGGGGTGACAGTGTCTCTGGGTCCCCTGGCATGTCCATTGTCCCCCAGGTCCTCTCCCAGCCAGTGGGGCAGCCCCCTTCCATCGCTGCATGGTATCCACGCTGTGCCAGGTAATGAGCAGTGCTGCAGGTGGACACTGTCCCTCATACATCCCCTTGTACAACACCCTCAGCACCCCTTGGTCTGCTCCACTTCACCCCAACCCTGTCCCTTCCCTGTCCTCCATGGAGGAAGGGGTTTCCCTACAGACCAGCCGCCACCTCTTCTCAGGTTGGGGGGCTCCCCCATCAATGCAGCATCACATCCCTCCAGGATACACCTGGCCCCTCCAGCATCCCTGGGTCCCCCTGGTTTGCGTGGGTCCTTCAAAAGCCTCTGAGCTCTTTGGGCACCTCAGGGCCCCTTGGGCACCTCCAAAGTCCTTCAAGCACCTCTGGATCCCTCCAGCCTCTCCACCCCCTCTAGCATGGCTGCTAGAGCTGTCTGTCCTGCCACCCCAGTCAGCAATGAGGCTGCAGTCACAGTGCCTGGGGCAGGGAAGGTCCAAAGGTGGTTTCAGGCCCTTCTTCCCCGCCCCAGTCCTGTCCCTGTGTGAGTGGTTTCACTGCCCGGACGGAAAGACGTGTGACCCTTTGCAGGTGGCTTTGGAAATATTTCAGGTCTCTGGTTTTCCTGTTGCTCAGCTGGGTGCTGCCGGGCATCCCCCTGTCCCCCTTGCTCAGCCGCGATGGGGAAATCACAGCTGACAGTTGCTCTTCCTGTCTCCTCACATGTAGGACACTCTGTCCTGTCCCTGCCTCCCCAAAGACCACTGGGTTTCAGCCTTCTCCCAGTATGGATCCTGACTCATTTCACTCCGGTTTCACCCCTCTGCCCTGCTTCTGAGCCCCAGAGCTCCTCCAGGGCTTGGCAATGCCAGGGCTGCTTGGGGCTGCTGAGACCCCACGGTGTTGGGGGGTCCCTGGCCCCAAGCTGGCCTTGTTTGAAGGCAAACCCTCCCTGGGAGCAACTTTCCCCTTCTGCCCAGCAGGGATTCCCCACTGCAGCTGGGCTGGTGCCCCTGCCTGGAAAAATCCCTCCTGGGCTCTGCCGGCCCCACTCCTGTGGTGATGACAGGATGGTGATCCTGGGGTGGTGATGCCCCAGCATCCCAGAGGACCACAGGCATGGACATTGCTGGTGCCAATGCGGGAAGGTTCCCCGGAGTGAGGCCACCATGGGCATGAGGCAGAGCTGGACACCAGTGCTTCCCCTTGGTCTATTTTTGGCTGCTGCTTTCTGCCTCCCCACTCCAAAGCCCCAGCCGTTCCTCCAGGACTCGGTATCCCCACCCACAGGTACCCCAGCAGCCAGCCTGGCTGGGGGCACAAGCAGCACCCCATTTCCTCTGCTGACCCTGGAGGGGCTGGGGGACACTGGGGTGGTCCTGGGGGTGCCCCTGGGGAGGAAGGAGGGACGTGCCATGGGGAAGCGCCCTCCCGGCTCATCCATATGCGAGGAAACCAGAGTGGGTGCTTTACCCCCAGGGCACCCACAGCCGTGTCCCTGGGGACCACGGGGGGGTTTGCACCCCAGATGAGCCCTGAGCGCAGCCCTGGGAACCCCCACCCGCCACCTCCTGCTCCCCCCGCACCAGGCAGCCCCTCGGGCAGCCGGAGCAGCCCACCCCAGCCCCCAGGTCAGCCCGCTCCGCACGTGAGGGTGCTCAGCCAGGCGCTGGGGGGCTGGCAAAGCCTGAGAAAAGCCCCAGTCACCCCGGGGACTCACCACTTGCTGCCTTCGCTGTCCCCCCAACTCCGGGGTCTTTCTCCCCGTCCCAATCCAGTCCTCACCGGGGAGCACCCGGGCACTGGGACGAATCCAGGTGTCACCCCCAAAGGGCTCTGGCGTGGAGCTTGGTGGGACGTGGAGCAGCACCAGGCCAGGGGGTCCCGCCAGGCCCACCGGAGGGTCCCTCACCTGCGCCCGCCGCCGTGCCGCCTCCCGGTGCCCCTTCCCTCTGCTGCCCGCTTTATGCCGCCCGGGGAGGAAGCGAGGTTGCAAAACCTTCTCCCAGCGTGAAGGGGAAGTGGCAGCCAGAAGGGACCCTTCCCCAGTCCCCCCAGGACGCCTTCCCCGGGGGTGGGGGGGAAGCCCGCAGCCCCCCGCCAGCCTCCTGCCCCAGTGTGTCCCAGGCCACCTGGCAGCAAGTGACACTGGGGGGCACACAGGGATGCATCACCCCCCCTGCAGTAATACGCCCCGGGTGTCTCCAGCTGAGGGTCCCCACCTTGTCCCCCGGCCCCCAGCGGATGGGGGGCTCCCCTTCGAGGGCCCCCCCCCCCCCCCCGCCCGCCGGCCCCCCCCCCCGCCCCGCGC